>JAJPUD010004904.1:63484-79880 GCA_023553655.1 Myrmecobius fasciatus | reverse complement strand
TCCTTTTTCTTATCAAATTAACTAAAGGCTTATCTATTTTGTTGGTTTTTTCATAGAACCAACTCTTAGTTTTATTTATTAACTCAATAGTTTTTTTGTTTTCGATTTTATTAATTTCTCCTTTTAGTTTTAGAATTTCCAATTTGGTATTTAATTGAGGGTTTTTAATTTGTTGTTTTTCTAGGTTTTTTTTAATAATAAGCCCAATTCATTGATCTTTTCTTTCTCTATTTTATGCAAGTAAGCATCTAGAGATATAAAATTGCCCCTTATAACAGCTTTGGCCGTATCCCACAAATTTTGGTATGTTGTCTCCTTATTGTCATTCTCCTGGATGAAATTATTGATTGTGTCTATGATTTGCTCTTTCACCCATTCATTCTTCAGGATTAGATTATTTAATTTCCAATTACCTTTTGGTTTATTTTCTCCTGGACTTATATTGCATGTGATTTTTATTGCATCATGATCTGAAAAGGATGCATTTACTATTTCTGCCTTTCTGCATTTGATTTTAAGGTTTTTATGCCCTAATATATGGTCAATTTTTGTATATGTTCCATGGACTGCTGAGAAAAAAGTAAACTCTCTACTGTCTCCATTCAACTTTCTCCATAGATCTATCATACCTAACTTTTCTAACAATTGGTTTATCTCCTTAGTTTCTTTCTTGTTTATTTTGTAGTTTGATTTATCTAATTCTGAGAGAACAAGGTTGAGATCCCCCACTAGTATCGTTTGGCTGTCTATTTCTTCTTGCATCTCTCTTAATTTCTCCCCTAGGAATTTGTGTGCTATTGCACTTGGTGCATATATATTTAGTATAGATATTGCTACATTATCTATGGTACACTTTAATAAAATATAGTTTCCTTCCTTATCTCTTTTGATTAGATCTATCTTGTCTTTTACTTGATCTGAGATAAGGATTGCTACCCCTGCTTTTTTTTGTTCACCTGAAGCATAATATTTTCTGTTCCAGCCGTTTACCTTCATTCTATATGTGTCACTATGTTTTAAATGTGTTTCTTGTAGACAACATATTGTGGGATTCTGGTTTTTAATCCAGTCTGCTATCCACTTCCGCTTTATGGGAGAGTTCATCCCATTCACATTCACAGTTAGAATAACTAATTCTTTATTTCCTGCCATCTTATTTACCCAAGTTATGTTTTCCCCTTTCCTTTCCCCTTTCTCCCTTCCCCCCTCCTCAGTATTTTGCTTTTGATGACCCCCTCCCCCAAACAATACTTCACCCTTTAGATCCCCTCCCCCTGTTTTTATTCCTTTCCCCTGATTCTTCTATTTTCCCTTCTATTAGTTTGTCCCTTACTTTTCCTCCTTTTCCTCCCACTTCCCTCTAGCAACAGACAAGTTTCTATGTGAAATCAAATGTCTGATATACACTTTTAGAGCCCAACCTGATGAGAGTAAGATTTACACAGTGCTCATCTCCCTCCCCTCTTTCTCTCAATTATATTAGGTTTTCTTTGCCTCTTCAAGTGATTTTACCTTGTTTTTACCTCCTTTTTTTTAGATCTTATTTTACCACTTTTTCCCTCTTTTCCCCAGTATGACATTTTCCCCTCTAGTTCTCTTTTTCATATTATCAAAGTAATATCTAGTTAATTATACCCCCAAACTTTGAGTATCCCCCTAGTAGAAATAAAGTTCTCAAGAGACCTTTCCTTTTTACCTTTTTATGCATCTCGAGTTCTGTGTTTGGGTGTCGAATTTTTTGTTCAGATCCGGTCTTTTCATTAAAAATAGGTGAAATTCACCTATATCATTGAATGACCATCTTCTTCCCTGGAGGATAATGCTCATTCTAGCTGGATAGGTTATTCTTGGCTGTAATCCAAGTTCCTTTGCCCTTCAGAATATCTGGTTCCATGCCCTTCGATCCTTCAGTGTGGAAGCTGACAAATCCTGTGTGATTCTAATTATTGAACCTCGGTATTTGAATTGTTTCTTTCTAGCTGCTAGCAGAATCTGTTCCTTGGTGCTATAGTCCTGAAATTTAGCCACGATATTCCTTGGGGTTTTAATTTTGGGGTCTCTTTCAGGAGGTGATGGGTGAATTCTTTCAATGGTGATTTTGCCCTTTGATTCTACAATCTCAGGGCAGTTTTCTTTCAGGATTTCCTGGAAGATAGTGTTTAGATTCTTTTTTTCATCATGGCTTTCAGAAGTCCAATAATCCTTAGATTGTCTCTCCTAGATCTATTTTCTAAGTCAGTTGTTTTTCCTAGGAGATATTTCATATTTTCTTCTAATTTTTCATTTTTTTGTTTTTGTTTGACTGATTCTTCAAGTCTTATTGAGTCATTCACTTGCATTTGTTCAATTCTTATCTTTAAAGTGTTGTTTTCTTCAGTTACCTTTTTAAGTTCCTTTTGTAACTGGCCAATTTGTTCATTGCACTCTTTTTCCACTTCACTAATTTTATTTTTTAATAAATTGGTGTCTTTTTCATATCTCTTTTGCAGGGCATCATATCCTTCTTGCAAGATACTGTATCCTTCTTGCACTGATTTCAGTTTATTTTCCCATTTTTCCTCCAGCTCTCTTTTGAGGTTCTTTATGCAGTCTTCCAGAAAGGCCTTTTGAAAAGGGGACCAGTGATGGTTCTGGCTGATGTTCTCTGGATTTTTGTCTAAAGGAACCTCTGGCTCTGGGGTCGTTTCTTTGCCTTGATAAAAGCTGTCTATGGTGAGAGCTCTCTTTTGCTTCTTCATCATATTTTTTTTTTAGACAGTGTGGATATCTCTTTAAGGTAGGGAAAAAAAAAACGGCGCCTGCAAAAAGCTTTGCCCTGGGGTACTTTGGCGAGTTGACTTAAGGTGCTGGGCCGGTGGGGGCTAGGATTAAGTCCGAATTACTCCTTAAACAAGGCAAGTCTGTCAGAACACCTGCCCCCAATCAGGGCAGAGTTTCCCGAGTGCCTCAGATAAACTCCAGGTGTTTGGAATTTGGAGTTTGGCGTTTGGAATTTCTTCCAGGATGAGCTGAGCTGAGTCCCACCCTCACTTCCGGGCCTGCACAGTTGGTGTCTATTTATCTCTCTCTCCGAGTCCGACTAACCTGATATGAAGTTATCCAGAGAGCCGTGCCCAAATATTTCTGAGTTCGTTGACTTGAAGATCAGTTCAGAGGCTTATTCTATTGTTGATTTGAGAGAAGATCGGAGGAGAGGCAGAAAGTCACCTTTTCACTCCGCCATCTTGGCTCCGCCCCTCCAGTGCAATTTTTCTAAAAGTATATGTTCATATTGTGTCTACGTGTCATATATTTGTAATTCTTACAATATTTCAAACTTTTTCAATATCACTTTGTTACAGTGACCTGTGAACAGTGATCTTTGATGTTACTATTATAACTGTTTTGGGACACCATGACCCTTATCCATATAAGAACATGAACTTAACTGACAACTTTTGTGTGTGTTACAACTGCACCACCCTTGGGCATCCCCATTCCCTGACATACAGCAATATTAAAAGGAGGTCAATTAATAACATTACAATAGCCTCAAAGGGTTCAAGTGAAAGGAAGAATCAATAGATGCAGCAAACTTTATTGCTGTCCTATCTCAGGAAATTCAATCAGCAGCCATCAATACTCAAGCCAGACCTACTAAGAAGGAGTATGATTCACTAAAGATTTGGATAATGCTTAGCAATTTTCCTTTAGCAATATTTTAATTAAGGTGTATACATTGTTTCATTGGACATAACCTTATTATGTACCTAATAGACTACAGTGTAGTGTAAATAAAATTTTATATACACTGGGAAACCAAAATTTTATGTGATTGGCTTTATTGAAGAGGTCTGAAACCCAACTTACTATAGCTCTCAGGTAAGCCTGTAATCAGCTCAAGACTTAACATAAGTAGTGTATCAGAAGGGACTTTTTAAAGAATGTATTAGCCCCACCCACAGGCAAATATTATCAAAAGGGCTTAAAACTGAAAACAGTGGGGAGGGGGGAGTGAAGAATGCTACATGCCATACCCCAAGCTCTGCTTCTGTCTACCCCCCAGTCCTTTCTCCATCCTCTGCCACAGAAGCCTTCTCTCACTGGCAATGCCTTCAAGCCCAGGGGCCTCCTCCTCCTCCAGTAGCTAAGTTTCTTCCTAAATCTCTCTTTGAGGAGGTACACATGCTATTCCAGTCTCCCTTTGCTGATGACTCCCTGCTATGCTGGGTGCTAACTCCAAGGGACCTCCTGGTCCCTCCTTCAAGCACTCCCCATGGGCCTCCCTCTCCATCTTCAGCTTCTTTTTGAATATGGACTCGCCCGTCAGATTCTAAGAACCCTAAGGGAAGAACTGTCTTTTTCTTATTTGTATCCTTAGAGCTCAGCACTGTGCCTGGTACCCAGTGGGTACTTAATAAATGTTTACTGAATTGAAATGGTCCCTGTCCCCTCCAACCCTGCTCAGACCCAACTCTGTCCCTTGTTCCCAATAATCTCTTTCTGCTCACCCTGTTCCAATTCCTCTTTTTATGAATCATCTTCCTCCAATAGAATGTATATCTCTCGAGGGCAGGGACTCTTTTTTTTTTGTTTGTTTGTTTTTATATTCTTAGTCCTTAACACAGTACTTAGCACAAACAAATAGTACAGGAATGTATTAAAATATTATTATGCTGTAAAAAAAAAGACAAATATGATTAAATACAGAGAAGCAGGGAAAGATTTACATGAACTGCTGTAAAGTGAAATAATCAAATCTGACTAAAACAATGGAAATGAAAAAAAATACTACAAAACAAATTACAAAAAAACAAATATTTACAAAGCTCTTAATATGTACCTTATCATTAAATCACCCATCTGGATTTCTGTAGTATGTACTTTCTATGTACCACATAGAAAAATGGTTAATAACATAAGCAGCCAAGAGAGTTTTGGGGAGGCTTTAATGAGGTTTTGCATATCAAATGCTTTGGGTACCTTAAAATACAATATAAACATCAGCTATTAATAGCATTGGTCTCAGTTTAACTGTTTCACAGATTTCTGACATACAAATTTATATACAAATTATAACATATAACATATATAACAAATTATAACACATAACACTGGGCCAAAGGATATAAACAAACTATTCTCCGTAGAAAAACTGAAAACTAATGTGTTATTGTCGCTATTTGTCCTTTGTTTTCCAAGAGGCTTCATGGGTGATGACTTATGCATGAATTGGATTAAAGGGAAGCAGAGTTTCAAAAAGTCATCAGCCTCAATCTCTCTTCCTGAATCACTGACAGACAAAAGTCAAGAAGACTGGCGACGGCCCAGGATGTAGCGGACGACCTAAGTGCTCTAAGAACTCTAAGTGCTCCACAGGGCCCACCTTGGACACTTTCATGCCACTGGAACAAACTGATTGCACACATCCATTCCATCAAGGAAAATCTTCACATGCAGACATTCCCCAACTCACTGACAGGTATGAGGCTTGTCAGTTACCCTCAACACGATGCAGTTCATCGGCTAAGGAGTTATTTCTGGTGTGGAGCTACTGTTCATTCAGCTTTGCAAACTAAGTATGCTCCAAATCACTAATAATAAAAGAAATGAAAACCAAAACAAGCACGAGTTTTCACTTTATACCCAGCATATTGGCCAAGATAACAAAATATAACAGTAAACACTGAAGGAGTTATAGAAATACTGACACATTCATAATGTCCTGTTGGTGGAACTGTGAATTAGTACAACCATGTGAGAAAGGAATTTGGAATTATGCAAACAAAGTAACTAAAATGTCCATAGCCTTTTACTCAAGAGATTTGGCTACTAGGCATATGCTTCAAGGAGGAAATTAAAAGAGGAAAGGCCCCCATATTCACTAAAATATTTGTGTGCTGTAGCACTTTTTGTGATAAGAACTGGAAACAAAAGTAAATAATCAAATGGAGGATGATTAAACTATGATGTAGGTATGTAATAGAATATTACTATGCTGTACAAAACAATAATGATTAATACAGAAAAACGGAAAGATTACATGAACTGATGCAAGGTTAAGTAAAGAAATGAATACAACAATGGAAATGTGGGGGGGGGAAAGCAGCTATTACAAAACAGATTACAAAGAAGAAACATTTACAAAGACTATGATGTAAAAATGAGAAATATGATTTAATACAGAGAAGCATGTAAAAATTTACATAAAGTGATACAAAGTAATCAGAAATGACTAAAACAATTGAAATGGAAAAAAACCTGTAAAACAAATTACAAAGAACAAAAAAGAAATGGGAAAACACCTTTCTCCATTTCTTTGTTGGGGGGGAGGGAGATGAGGACCCATTAATGAATGTGGAACACTGCATTGTGCGTTATTTTTTTTTGATATATCAGTTTTGCTGGTTTTTCCTTTCTTCCTCCCTTTCATTTTTCTTTTAAAAATTATTACACTAGACTCTCTAAAAAGAGCACAAGGATGGGTACAGGGGGAAATGATAGTTATGTGAAAAGGTTTTAAAAAAAGTTTTTTAAAGCAAGCAACATATAGATGTTCCCATCCTAGAAGCATCAAATAAGGACTTGAAAAAATACCATTTGTTAAATAGCTATGAGAACTTCAGCAATGGTCTAGAGTGTAAGTATGCTAGCCACAGTAGTGTTGGCAAGATAGTGCTTATGCTGTGTTTCTAAGTGGGGGCTTTTTTATCTGGGCTGATGAACTCTCTGGGACACTTCTAAGCTGAGAATTCTTATATAGCAGCTCATATGGATTCTAGGTGGTGCTGGTCTTGTCTTTGGAGCTTTAGTCAGCTACTACAAATTGCTATGATTTAAAGCTAGAGAGTCTGTGGCCTGACTGATCACTATATTGTCTTTGCATGTTCTGGCATACAATAAAGTTTTGTGATATGAGAGAGACAAAATACTCAAGCATTAACAAGTGATTATGAAATTTGTGGGTTTTCATTTCAGACACCTAGTGAAGGCATGCAGAAGGAATACAAACAAAATAGGTTTTTTTGGAGAGTTCATTAACCTTCATCAATGATGAAAATTAGTAATGTGGAACAACTAATGATCTATAAGAATCCAAGTTATCTTGAACTAGTGGAATTGGTAAGTAAAGAGAAAAATTCATGTTCTCTAGTTTTGATTCTATCCTTATATGTAGACCTTAGAGACATCAATTACCCTCTATGGGTCTTAGTTTTCACCTGTAAAATGAAGAAGTTGGATAAGAAGGTTTCTGAAGTATAAGTCCCTTCTACTTTTATGAATCTGGGAGCTCAATAACTATAAAACTATATAGAAAACAATTAGGCTGATATATAAATTAGAGAATGTGTTAGCTTATTGGTGAAGGGTGTAAAACTTCTCTGAGTGGGATGCATGGTTTGATATTAGATCTAGACAATAAATACTTTAGACTTATAATTTATACTCAGTTGGGGGTTGAGGGTGGGAAATCAATTAACAATTACTAATTGATGTGAACCTCCCAGCAGCTATTTAGCAGTAGTGAAGTGGACTAAATGATTAGGCCCTACTGTGTTAATAGGCAAAAATATTTTTAAAACATAGTTAAGTGCTCAAGGTATACATGGATCTCATTGTTATAAGGAAATAAAGACAGCAGCATCTTAGAAGATAGGCTTCCATCATAAAATGATTTTGTTAAGGAAGATAAGAAACAAATAGAATGTAGCTAGCAGGATGAATACAGGTTTTTTTTCTATTTGGGTTTAAAATAAACATTTGCAACAATAAGCAGTATGGAGCCATATATATATGTATATATATATATATATATATATATATATATTGTAAAAACCTCACAAAGCAATAACCTAAAATGAGAGATATATACTAGTATGAATCTATGAAGGGATTAGGAAATAATTCTCTAGTTACCCTAAAAAATATTCTGGGAATATGGTATCAAATGTCTGTAATTAACAACATAAAAGAAATGTCTATATGCATTGGAAGAGTAATTTAATTTAAAAGATTAAGACCAACTGCACTGCCTCAGATGGTAATCTATTCAACTTGGGAAACTGTAATGGATAACATAGTTCACTGTATGAAATTAAAACCTGCTTCTCTAAAACTCATTGCTACTAACTTTACTCACTGAAAAAGTGAGTCTTCTTCCAGGATGCCCTAGCTATGCTTGAAGGCCAATTACTTTATTACTATAAGTATTACTACTCTTTAACTTACTAATACAAGTGTGATCTCTCCTAAATTGTATTACACAGAAAGGAACACAGTATTCTAGATGTCATCTAACCAGCAGATGGATCAACAAGGGGAGTGGGGTTTTTATTCTTTATTCTGGACGCTGTACTAATAAATGAAAATCAAGGTTGCTTAATTCTTTGACTGCCATATGCTGATAGTTTTATCAACTATTAACTAGTCTTAGTTAATAATATAACGGGTTTTATGTTTTGCTAAAGTGTATAAAATATTTCCCTAGGATTTAATTATTTTATTCTCCTAAGCACAGTGTCAACTATTGTACCACTACCCAAATAAACACACCATCATTTTGTTCATTTTTGCCTCCATTTATTAAGCTCACTCATTTTGTTTATATAGTTTTTACATTCAGAGAACATATCACTTGAGAAATAAACAAAAAATAAAAGCTGTTAATATGTACAAACTTGGACTTTTAGATTTAGTTGGCTTTTTAAGGGCGGAAGAGTTAACCGTCTTTTGAAGCAAAGCACCAAGTATATTTATCTTCAGCACTATACAAAAGCTGTGACAACTTCGTAGTTGCTTTAGATGTTCTACACATCTAAACAATTTGAAAATCACAATAAAAAGATGCCGTGACTTTCTACTAAAGCGACAAATACTCAAGTTTCATTTCTTCAATTTGATTTTTAAGAGTTGTAAAAGACTTTGCAATGACTCTCAAGTAGGGATAACAGGAAAAATGTCAATACCCAACTACCTTAACTCATGTGGAACACAGATGTAATTAAAGTACAGTAATTTACTCCCATCATCCTGCAAGTAGAAGAAATTATAACCTACAACATTTAAGTTGACATTAAGAAAGCATTATACTGTTTAGCTATTAAGGACATTTTTATACACACAGCATAGACAATTTACTTGCTAGCACATTCTAGAATAATTAGCTTCATACAAATTAAGAGAAAAGTACGAAATGGTGTGACATTTTCAGATATCCTAGAATTCAAGTTATACTTTCATTGTACTTAATACCAACTCTCTATATTTTTTCCAAAATGCTTTGCTTTTTTGGAAAAAAAATTGCAAATTTATTACCCAAGGGCAAACAACAAGGAACCATACTTTTAATGGTACCAGCTCTCTTCCACATAGACATATGTTTTTGTTACTACAAACTACTAAAATCTCAAAGAACTAGTAATATCAGAGACACATTACTGGCACTACTTTGTTGTCAATATTAAGCTAGGACAATTAAACAAAACATTTTAAATTTCAATTTCCCAAGAAAGTATTAGATGAAATAAGCAAAGTAAAACATTTTTGATGAATATTTCCTGCAAGCTGAAAATACAGCATTTCTTTCAAATTATTTAATTTATATGCCAAAAAATTTGCCTTCATAAGCATTCACAAAGCAAACAATTCTGGCCTCAAAATCCCTGAGGCATAAGCAACTCATAATGTCCAACTTGGCCTTCTTGCTTCAGTTGATATAGTAAGTCTTCCTTGCGCCTTTTTCTTCCAACCACCAGGTATCTATCGTGCCCCATTCCATGAGATTTACTTTTAAGACCATATTTCTGAGCAATCTGATGTATCTGCTTTCGCTCATCACTGGTAAATTCAGTTGAAAAAGTCAAGTTCGTGTGGCTTGATGAGCGGGCATAGTTCCTGATGATTTGTTCGATATCTCTCTTGGAAATTCTATTTGGCCTCTCTACATCGAGCCCAAGACCTTCTCGTTTATGCTGTTCTTTGACTGAGATGGGCTCACGGATACCCTCCCCACATTTTCCCAAACCTCCACCAGTCCAGCCCATTTTTCTCAACAGCTGATTCCCAATATTGTCCTCTTTGATCTGTTGTTGATAAGCTTCTTCTGCTGAACGGCCCCGAATTTCATTTCTTGAGATCACAGTATCAATAGTACCCCTTCTTAGGTTGTTCACCACAGTTGGCTGAGTCCTTTTAAGGATTTTCACAGCTTCTTCTGCAGCATCATGCTTGACACTCTTCTTTAACCCAATTGCTTCAGCTATTAATTCTTTCTCCAGAATTACTTTACATTTCCACTGGAGGCCTGTTAACCTTTCAAAGACATACTCAACAGTCATTTTGTTGAACTGAGCCGTATCGTTTAGAGTGCATACAGGATTTGAGGAATTTTCATAAACAACAAGGTCCTTTAGATCTGTCTTTCTTGAATATCCTTTGGGAGAATAATCTATCGTTTGAACTTGTGTGGCCGTAATGTTAGACTGTGTTTTTTGCAGAATAGTCAATGCCTCATCAGCAGCTGCATGCTTACTTGTCTTTTTGCTCCCATATCCTTCGGCTAAACATTGGCCTTCCAAAAACACCTGACAGCGCCACAAACGATTTGGCATCATATCATACTTGTATTCAATTGCCACTCTGTTGAAGGAGGCAGAATTGTTAAGGATACCAATAGAATCACTTGCATTTTCAATGAGGACAAAATTAGCCCACTGTCTGAAATTGGCAATAGCAGTATTAGAACTTAATTGCCCAGGTCCATTCTTAAAAGACTGAAGGTCTTCTGAGGGTTTTAGGGCTGGTGGAAAATCATAAGAAGATAAGCCAGTTGGAAACACCACTAAGTCTTCTTGATATGTATGTCTATATTTCCTTCTTACAACTCTGACTTCCACAGATTTTTGCAGAAGTTTTATGGCCTGCTCCGTAGCTCGATCCCTAGATCCATTCTTACTGCCAGCATAACCTGTTGTCAGATAGACACTCTGGCACCTGACTTCACAGGCATAGCCATCAGTCAGGAATTTCTTACTTCTGGGGATGTCAGAGGGGGCAATTTCTTTTAAAGAAGCGTATATATACTCGGGATTGGTCTTACAGGCCTGGATGCATCGAGTTAATATAAATGTGTAACTCATTTTCTCAGGGCCAAGATACAACTCTGGATCTGGAAGATTTCTCCGGATAGTTGCAGAGAGTCTTTCAATCAAATTCTGTTTGGCGGCAAGCATTGACTCCGGCAATTTTGTTGCTAAGGAAGATTCTCCAGGTGAGTAATAGCCCAGATGCTGAAATGCACTACTTGTGGCCGGTTCTCCGGTATTTGATATCATTCTGGGTATTGCGGGATGAGGCCTACTCTCTCGGGAACCATAGATTCTGGGGCTGTCTACTGGCCATCTAAAAGTGTCAGCCTGTGGATCTGCCCATGGTGCATCTGTGTCCATGGGATCATCCCTGCTCTCCTCTTCCTTACTACCAGCAACAAAATGTACAGGCTCAAAGCGGGGTAATCTAGGAACCGCTTTCCTCTTAGTACCACTCAGCCCAGCATACGGGGAAATAGGCCGCTTCTGCCCTTTGGATGGCTCGGGCACCACCAGTTCATAAGAAGGTATGTCCCCGATATGAATGCCTTCCGCCATCTGGAGGATTTTCTCCATCAACTGGGGGCTATACTTACAGCCCAGGAAGACGTGGTTCGTCCAGGCGGTGGAGAGGGACTGCAGCTGATCAGACTCGCCAGGGCCGGTGTAGTTCTGCAGGTGCCGGGAGATGAATTCTCGCCGCAGCCCCCACTGCCGGTCACTCTCGTGGCTGTAGCGCCACTCAGACACAGACACCTCCTGCTTTCGCTCCGGCTCGGGCTCCGGCTGCGGCTGCGGCTGTGGCTCCGGAGGCGGCGGCGGCGGCGGCTGCGGCTCCGGCTCGGGCTCCGGCTTCTGCTCCAGGTCTGGTTCTTGTGGCTGGGATTGCAGCACCCGCGGTAGGGACGGCTGCAGCAGCGGAGGCGTTGGCGGAGACAGGAAGTCATCCCCCAGTAACAGGCGCTCGCCCGCCATCATCGCCTCCTTCTCCGCCCCAGGGAGGAGCTGCACAGGGCCGCCCCCACGGCTGGTCAGATGGTCAGACGTGGCGTGGGACGGGCTGCTGGCCGGGGGCGGGGCCTGGCCAGACCCACCTCCTTCCCCCAACAAACTGTTAAGTCACCCTGGGCCTGCTTCCATCTTGGGTCCGGCCAGCCCTGTGCCACTGCTCCCGGCTGGGCAGAAGCGACCGAGGGGGAGCGGGCCGCGCCTGGGGGGCATGGCCCAGCCCCGCTGCAGCTGCCACGCCACGCCACGCCAGAGCCGGGGAGCGAACCGCGTCAGCACGGTGGTGGTGGTGGCGGCAGCAGCGTATTGGGCGGGCCGATCAGGGTCCAAAAAGGGGTTCGCTACGGCTGCAGCGGCCGCTACTGTGGTCACTCCGGAGCCAGTGAGCCTGTCCCGCCCATCTCCCTGGGAGGGGGGCGGGCCCGCAGCCACCCTACCCCCGCTGCGGACCTCCCTCCAGGTTGCGGACACCAGCAGCCACCTCCTGGGATGGGGAGGAGTGAGGCATGGCAGTAGGGGGTGAAAATCATCAAGGGGAGTGGGATGGAGGCTAAACTGTGGATGATGATGGGCCGGGGCATGGGGTGGGGGGGCTAAGTGGTCAGCTCCCACTCCCTCCAGTCTTGGGGCCTCAAAAGTACTTCAAGAGCCTGGATCCCCTCCCAACCCCCCCCCCAATTCCTCCATCACTTGGCATGTTTCCCCCAATTGCTCTACTGGCGTTTCCTTGTGGCTCAACCCATAGCACTGACAGAAATAGAACTTTCCCTCCAAGCAACTGCCCTTCCCCGGAAAAGCCACCCCCACCCCTACCCCCACCTTAGGCTCACTGTCCCTCAGCAGAGCACAAGAGGGACTGCCCACACCTGCCTGGCCCCAGACCCGGTCCAGGAAAGTCCACATTTGGCTGGCTGCGCCCCTGCACTCTCCTCTGCCTCTCACCTCCCAAAGGCGGAGGCGGGAGGCGCCTGCTCAACACCTAAAGAAATCCACAAGCCCCGGGCCTCTTTTTGGACACTTCCCAATCACTTTCGCCTTTCTCATGCACACGGGCTCCATTGAAATGGCCCTCTCTGGACTTTCTGGGACGAGCTCTAAGTACAATGAAACCTTTGGGGATGAACTCTAAGCAAGGAAGAGATACAGGAGAAGGGCGGTACAAGGCTGAAATCAATGGGGCTGGGAATCTGAAGACCCGGGTTCAAATCCTCACTGTCATTTACTGGCTGGGGATGAGGTACTTCACCATCTCTCTGGCCTTCATCTGTATGGAGGGAGAAGCCTAGATAATCTCCAAAATCCATTCTTTTTCTAAATCTATGCTTTTACAAGCTAGATTAGGGAACCAGATGTCAATTAGTAGCCTCTGTAACTTGGAGGAGTCCCTGTTCTTGCACAGTCAAGGAAAACAGCCAATTCACATTTTCAAATGGGAAAAAAAAATCTATGCCTGGAAGATATCAAAACCATTCCTTCAGAAGTCAGACTATATACAATGAGATGACCAATGATCTTGTGTTGGAGACATCTGAACCCAGAGACAGGGCTGTGGGAACTGAGTGTGGACCACAACATGGCAATTTCACTCTTTTTGATGTTGTTTGCTTGCATTTTGTTTTCTTTCTCATCAGATTTTTCTTGTGCAGCAACATAACTGTATAAATATGTATACATATATTGGAAAAAAAGATTATGCACTATAACCATGAATGTAGTGTTGGTTCAACATAAGGAGACAATAAATAAAATTAATAATGCAAATAATATAAATAATAAAAATTAGATTTTCGTGTCAAAACAAAACAAAAAACAGAAGTCAGGCTATAACTACTCTCAACAGATGACCTCAGAGCAGGCACTCAGTCAAGTGTTATGGACAGACACATGGGGTGCAGTGCTGTAGTTTGAACACTGGGGAAGGTGGGGGAAGGGTGGAGTGGGGTTGCGGGGCAAATATGATCAATTTCCCATAGCTGGAGAAGTGTTCAAATTCCAGGTTGAAACACATTCTGCCCCATTTCAGCAGTATCGAAAAGTGTAATTTAGTTATTGGTCCTACTATGAAGGTTAATCTATTGAATAAACATAGGAGTGATCATATTCCTTCTCATCAAAGCAGCTCTTTCTTGCCCTAAATTGCCTCATTCTACTTTAGACGACACAATCCAAAGAAAATGGTAAGGACAGGCACTGAAGTTGAATCAATGTGCTTTCAAGTAAAACCAGGTATCTAAAATCAATTAGGTCTTCATTTCCATCATTTGTCAAGAGACTTCATCATTCTAAAAGACAAAAGGAACTTGCACTCTCAACATGGGAATGATAAAATATTCTCACATTTTTGTTGTTTTAACAATGATCCCTACTCTAATTTTTGATATCTGGAAGGAAGTTGTCAAGGGCGACTTGAGGTCTAGAGGGCACCAAAGCTCCACATAGAACCCTATAGTTAGGGATGTGCTAAATTTTTAATCTCGACTCTTTATATTTTCTTAATTTCCTTAATTTTAGACAATCAAAACAATGTATCAAGACTGACTAGCATTTGCAGATTTCAAAAGTATAAATGCTCATGATGACAGTTTAACAAGTGTTGTTTCAAGTACGTAAGAGCAATCTGCTTACGGCCAATGCAAACCTGGGATGAGTCTGAAGAAGTTTAAGTAGAACTAAGGAAAGAAAGGACTGAAGGAATATCCTTAAAAAGGCAAAAGCACCCTGTCCAGAAGATGGATGACAATCTTCCCTATACCTGGGAATAGAAATACTTAAGTGCTTGGGAATGAGACATCAAAGCTGCAATTAATACATCGATAGGCATATACAAGTGGAATAGAGTACCATTTATATCAGAAACAAAATGGGGAAAGAGAAGCATGCTAAAGGGAAATAGAGACACACAGAGATAGGAAAGTCTTGAGAGAAGAGTAAAGCAGAATAGTATTGTATACATTTATTATATATAGGACTAGGAAAAGCACCATGGTCTATGTGAAGATAGCACCTCTCCTGACTCCTCTCCACTCTCATTAATTAAGTACAGGACCACTTGCTCATTTGCCTTTCTTTTGGGAGCTGGGGGCAACTCCAGGTACAGGAGCAGAGACTTATTGCCTTCACTCACTCCCCTTGCCCGACAACAGTGCTATTAGACTCCTCCCGTATTACTGTCATCCCTCTCCTCTCCAAAAAGAGAGGCTGTTCCCAGATACATAATTTTGACTATATTAAGCTAAAAAGTTTTTGTACAAACAAAACTAATGTAGACAAGATTAGGAGGGAAGCAATAAACTGGGAAATCATCTTTACATTTAAGGGTTCTGATAAAGGCCTCATTTCTAAAATATATAGAAAATTGTCTCATATTTATTAGAATTCAAGCCATTCTCCAATCAATAGTCAAAACAGACAATTTTCAGATGATGAAATTAAAACTATTTCTAGTCATATGAAAAGGTGCTCCAAATCACTATTGATCAGAGAAATGCAAATTAAGACAACCCTGAGGTACCACTACACACCTGTCAAGATTGGCTAAAATGACAGGAAATGATCATGACGAATGTTGGAGGGGATGTGGGAAGGCTGGGACACTAATGCATTGTTGGTAGACCTGTGAACAAATCCAACCATTCTGGAGAGCAATTTGGAGCTATGCTCAAAAAGTTATCAAACTGTGCATACCCTTTGACCCAGCAGTGTTTCTGTTGGGCTTACATCCCAAAGAGATCTTAAAGGAAGGAAAGGGCTCCACGTGTGCAAGAATGTTTGTGGCAGTCCTTTTTGTAGTGGCTAAAAACTGGAAACTGAATGGATGCCCATCAATTGGAGAATGGCTGAATAAATTATGGTATATGAATGTCATGGAATATTATTGTTCTGTAAGAAACGACCAGCAGGACAATTTCAGAGAGGCCTGGAGAGACTTGCATGAACTGATGCTGAGTGAAATGAGCAGAACCAGGAGATCATTATACACAGCAATAAGAAGACTATATGATGATCAATTCTGATGGACATGGCTCTCTCCAACAATGAAATGTTTCAAACCAGTTCCAATTGTTCAGTGAAGAAAGCCATATACACCCAGAGAGAGGGATATGAAATGTGGACCACAACATATCATTTTCATGCTCTCTATTGATAGTTACTTGCATTGTGTTTCCTTTCTCTGATTTTTTTCTTGTAGATACGATTTTTCTTGCACAACAATAAGTGTGGAAATATGTATACATATATTCGATTTGTCAAGTATTTTAACATAATTAACATGTAGTGGATTTCCTGCCTTCTAGCGGAGGGGTGGAGACTGGGGGGGGGGG
>JAJPUD010004904.1:52190-63384 GCA_023553655.1 Myrmecobius fasciatus | reverse complement strand
TGGGGGGGGGGGGAATAACAGAAAGCTTTGTAAGAGTCAACGTTGAAGAATTACCCATACATATGTTTTACAAATAAAAAGTTAAAAAAAAAGAGAGAGAGAGAGAGACTGTTCATGCTTTCACAATTCTGGGGAAAAAGACTAAGAGGATTCCAGCTTTTTAATTGCTTCTCATCCCTCTTTGCCAAGGACTGTCCCTCTCTTCTTCCTTCCCCTTGATCTTCCCATAGGTCCCAGGGAGAGAGGTTCTTCAAATTGTGGATTTTGTGAATTTTGTGTCTACTGTCTACTATATTGTTCAACATTGTAACTAAGTAAAGAAAAGCTGAAAGGCTATTAGGAAACCGATTCATCTGTGAAGCATAAAGCCAAATTTTCTCAACTTAAAGAGTTAGGTGAAATAACAAGTATAGAATATAGGGAAATTTAAATCTAGCCATTGAGGCTGCCCTTAAGAATCATAAGATCTTGGAATAGGTCTTTTTTTTTAATTAAAAGCTTTTTATTTACAAAACATATGAGTGATTTTTCTACATTGACCTTTGCAAAAAACTTTTTTTCCCAAGCTTTTCCCCTCCTTCCCCCCACCCCCCACCTCTAGATGACAGGTAATCTAATACATGCTAAATAGGATAAATTATATGACAAATCCAATATATGTATACATATCTATACAGTTATCTTACTGCACAAGAAACATCAGATCTAGAAAAAGAAAAAAAAAACAACCTAAGAAGGAAAACAAAATGCATGGAAATATTCACAGAAAGCGTTAAAATGCTGTGTTGTGGTTCACACTCAGTTCCCATAGGCCTCTCTCTGGATGTATATGACTATCTTCATCGCTGAACAATAGGAGCTGGTTTGAATCACATCATTGTTGAAGAGAACCATGTCCATCAAAATTGATCATCGTATAGTCTTGTTGCTGTGTATAATGTTCTCCTGGTTCTGCTGATTTCACTCAGCATCAGTTCATACAAAGTCTCTCCAGGCCTCTCTAAAATCATCCTGCTGGTTGTTTCTTACAGAACCATAATATTCCATAACATTCATGTACCATAATTTATTCAGCCATTCTCCAATTGATGGGTATCCTTTCAATTTCCAGTTTCTTGCCACTACAAAAAGGGCTGCCACAAACATTTTTGCACCTGTGGGGCCCTTTCCCTCCTTTAAAACCTCTTTGGGATATAGGCCAGTAGAAACACTGCTGGGTCAAATGGTATGCACAGTTTGATAACTTTTTGAGGATAGTTCCAAATTGCTCTCCAGAATGGTTGGAGGAATAGGTCTTTAGAAGCCAATTAGTCTATCTACACATTCCAAACAGAAATCCTCCCTAAAATTGTCCCTGACAGGAAGTGATCTTGTTTAAGCTGAACAAAGATGTTAAAGTATGGAGCAACAGAATGGACATGGGTGGGTTCCTAGTTCAGCTACTTATTTGGGCCCCAATTTCCTCACCTATAAAAAGAAAGAGCTATACTAAATTATTTTTAAGGTCTGTTAACACTGTAGCTATAATGCTATGATCTTGACAAGGTTCTGGAAAAGTGCAATTTCTATCTCCCAGGATTGTTAGGAAGATGAAATGTGATATTGTTTGTAAAGCATTAGGATAGTTAACTGGCACAAAGCACCTATTTATTTTCTTCCTTTTTTCCTTCACCTATTGAAGGTGCTCTCTCTAAAGTTATCAAGTATCTCTAAAATGCCAAATCAAATGGCCCTTTCTTCTTTCTCAACCTGTTTTCTGCATTTGACACTACTGCCCACTTTCTCCTGACTTTTTTTATGACTCCCGGATTCAATTCAGCCTCTCCCAGGTTGTTAAGACAAAAAAAAATGTAATCTTGACTGCATTAAGAGATTTTCCCACTGACTTTGGTTATGACCAGATGATATTAGCTATATTATATTTAGTTCTGAGCCCTACTCAAGGTAAATGAAGGGATAGATATAGAATTAGCAGTTGGAACCAAGACTTGTCTGATACATATTGCCTGTGAACCTCAGCCAAATCATTTAACTTGCTCTAGGCAACTTAAGTGGACAAAAAGATGTCTACCTATCTTAGCACAGAGGAAGTTTGCTCACCTAGATGTTCCCACTGTACCTGTGAAAACATAGGTCCAATTCCTATTTGAGACTGTATCTGGATGCAACATTTCTGAAACACAAAGACATGAATGTCTAAAGAAAGGTGAGTAGGATAGTGACAGGCACGGAGACCATGTTAAAGGAGGTCAAGTTTATGAAACTAGGAATGCTGATGTTGGAGGAAGGACTTAGAAGGAACATTATTTTATTTATCTTCAAGAACTTGAAGGACTATTATATGGGGGAGGGCAAAAAAAAGGCAGAATGAAAAATAAAGGATACAAATTTCAGAGAAGTAAATTTAGGCTCAATGGAAGTAAGAACTTCACAACAATTATTAACTATCCACAAATACTACCCTCAATAACTATCCACAAATGGGCTATCTCAGGAGCTAAATAAAGGTAGGTGCCTTATTATAGGTCTTGAAGAAAAGATTGTATAGCTACTTGTTGGGGTTTGAATGAAAGGAATTCTTTTAACAAGTATGCACTAGGCTAGAAGTCTTTCTAAATCTGAGGTTGTGTTACCTCATACTGTGAGGAAGCTCATTGTTTCACAGGTGATCATTCAATTTTGGGACAATTTCACTCAAGTGACTTCTTATACTTTAATACTCAAAATGGATCAGTGATTTGATCATTGTGAGGAGTTCCACTAATGATGCTAATTACAAAACATTCCATATAATATATATCTTCCCATAATTATCCCACAGATGATCCAGTTGAAATGGTAGAGATCTTCCTTGATTTCTCTATACATTGAGAGTATCTCATCCTTTTCCTAAAGATACCTTTGATGATATCCCCTCTTCACATCTTCTTCAAATTACATTCTGGATCATCTCTTTTCTCTATGTGTCTCCCTCCCTCTTCCCCACTTTTTCCCTTCTTCCCCCCCCTTTTCTCCCCACATTTAGCTTTTTCCTATCTACCTGTTCCACCATTGCCTTTATACAAGCCCAAATCTCTCCTATCTCTAAAAAGTCTCAAGTTATGAACCTATATATTTTTTTCCATTCTTAATTTTTTTTTGCTGAGGGCACTGGGGTCAAGTGACTTGCCCAGGGTCACACAGCTAGGAAGGCCATTCTTAAATTCTTGGGAGGAAAAGGTATTCTCCCCGCCTCCCACTTACTCTCTCCACTATATCCTTTCTTTCTTTTTCTTTCCTTTCTTTCCTTTTTTTCCTTCTTTCCTTCTTTCTTTCTTTTTTGCTGAGGCAATTGGGGTTAAGTGACTTGCCCAGGGTCACACAACTAAGAAGTGTTAAGTGTCTGAGACCACATTTGAACTCGGGTCTTCCTGACTTCAGGGCTGGTGCTCTATCCACTGCACCATCTAGCTGCCCCCACTATCTATTTTTTCAATCACTATTCAACCTTTTATAATCTGGCTACCAATTTCATCAGACAGCGAGGTGGTGCAGATGATCTGATGGGACTGCATTTAGGAAAACAAATTCTGTCTTCAGACATTTATTTACTAGTTGTGTAAATTATACTAGTTGTTTATCACCATGTAACTTAATTTCTCTCTGCTTAATTTCATTAACTATAAAATGGGAATAATACCATCTATTTTCCAGCTTTTGAAGATGAAATGTGATAATATTTGTAAAGTACTTAACATAGTAACTGGCATAATGTAAGCACGTTTGTTTCCTTCCTTTCTTCCCTTCACCTAACTGAAACTGTTCACTCTAGAATTACCAAGTATTTCTAGACTGCCAAATCAAATCTTTTCTTCTTTCTCAGCCTATCAGCTGCATTTGACACTGTTGCTCACTTTCTCTTAATGACATTTTTTTGGTATTTTCATAAAAATATTCTCTTCTAGATGTCCTCATTATTCATATCATGTCTCTTAATTATCTTTTCTCAAAGTTCTGTCTTAAATCCTTCTCAGTTCCTGTGAGCTCAATAATCTCTCTGCAGATGATTCCAATTCCAGCTTCTCCCTGAGCTTCAATCTCTTATCAACAGTTGCCTATTGGAAATTTTAAACTCAATGCCTCAGAAATACCCCAAATTCAACATGTCCAAAATAGAACTCTGTGATTAACCAACCAGATTTCATCTCCCCTATGGATTAATACAACTACCCTCATCCTTGGAAAGATTCTTTCAGCATTCCTTACCAGTATGAACATATCTTGCTCTCCCAGGAAAAGTAAGCATGGTTATTCTGGAAAGCAATTTGTAACTATGCCTCAAAAGTCACTAAATTATATCTTCTCTGCCATAATAAGACTAAACCCTCAAAAGATTAAAGGAGGAAGAAGTAATTTTTTGTAGGATAAAAATTTTTTATTAAACCTTTATATTTGCAAAACATATGCATGAGTAATTTTTCAACACTGACTCTTACAAAACTTTGTTCCAAATTTTTCTCTCCTTCTCCCTACTTCCTCTCCCCTAGATGGCTGGTAGTCTAATACATGTTTATTATGTTAAAATATATGATAAATCCAATATGTGTATACATATTTATACAGTTATCTTGCTGTACAAGAAAAATCGGATCTACAAGAAAAAAATACCTGAGAATGAAAATAAAATGCAAGCAAACATCAACAAAAAGCGTAAAAATGCTCCAGGCTTCTCTCTGGGTGTATATGGCTTTCTTCATTGCTGAACAAATGGAACTACTTTGAAAATCTCATTGTTGAAGAGAGCCATGTCCATCAGAATTGATCATCGTATAGTCTTGTTGTTGCCATGTACAATGATCTCCTGGTTCTGCTCGTTTCACTCAGCATCAGTTATTGCAAGTCTCTCCAGGCCTCTCTGAAATCATCTTGTTGGTCTTTTCTTACAGAACAATAATATTCCATAACATTCATATACCACAATTTATTCAGCCACTCTCCAATTGATGGGCATCCCTTCAGTTTCCAGTTTCTAGCCACTACAAAAAGGGCTGCCACAAACATTCTTGCACATGTGGGTCCCTTTCCCTCCTCTAAGATCTCTTTGGGATATAGGCTCAATAGAAACACTGCTGGGTCAAAGGGTATGCACAGTGAGCAGTATGCCACAACTAGGGAATACTCCCAATGCAATCTTTAAGACAAAACTTTCATCTCTTTTTATCTCTTTAGCAATAAAAAAAAATAACTGGTCAATATACTGGACATACAACTAAAAAAGCAATAAATCAAAAAACCCAAATATACTTAAAAAATAAAAATGTCTTAAATCAAATGAGAGATTAATAAAAATGAAAGCAAAAAAACCTAACAAAAGGAATTTTTTAAATTAAGAAAATAAAACTAGTGGTTTGTGTTTTTTTTTTAAAAAAAGGAAGTACAAACAAGCAAATGATAAGATTATACAATGATCAATTTTGATGGATGCGACTCTTTTCAACATCAAGGTGATTTAGGCCAGTTCGAATGGTCTTGTAATGAAGAGACCTACCTGCACCCAGAGAGAGGAGTGTAGGAAGTGAATGTGAATCACAGGATAGTATTTTTAGTTTTTTTTGTTGTTTGTTTGCATTTTGTTTTCTTTCTAATTTTTTTTCCTTATTGATCTGATTTTTCTTGTGCAGCATGATAATTGTAACATAATACTGGATTACTTGCCATCTAGGGAAGGGAGTAAGGGGAAGGGAGGGAGAAAAAAATTTGGAACAGAAGATTTGGCAAGGGTGAATGATGAAAACTATCTAAGCATATTTGAAAATAAAAAGCTTTACATTTAGAAAAGGAAATGCAAAACTAACAGTTTCAACAATGATAAAGGAAAATTCATATTATAGAATAAACAGAAATTATCTTGCCAAATCATATGGAAAAAAATTAATAAAAATGAAATGAATAAATATTTGCTAATATAAAAATGCTGAAATTAAGAGAAGATAATGTTTAACTAGTCTTAGAAGTTGAATTCGTCACAAATTTCATTTCAAAATGGAGAAGGGAAGACCAGATAAATTTATAAATGAATTCTATCAAATATTCAAACAACTAATTCAACTAGTACATAAACTGCTAAAACAGACAAATAAGAGATTCTACCAAGTTTTTTTTTCTGAGAAAGAAAACTATACATGAATATCCTTTTTTAAAAGCAACACAAAAATACTGACCAAAAATCAGAAAATAAATTTGACCAACATATTTAAAAGATTATACATCATGGCCCCCAATAATAATAGATATAAAAACTTGACAAGATGCAATACATTTATATAAAAATACATTATAAATTTTATAGCTTCATACATCATAACAATTATATGGGCGAAAGTAACTAAAAACAAGAAGAGCAGCACTATCTATATGTGACACACATAGAGAGAAGAGAGACTTTTTCACTAAGTTGAGAGACTATCTATTCTCATAACTATTATTTTATATAGTATTCGGAATGGTACAGCAAAGAATACAGCTTTTGGCAATTTACCCATACAGGATATATATGAATACAACTACAACATACTATATAGTAAAAAAATCTAAATAAATGGAAAGATTAATCCATAGTTACAAGGTCCTACTATATTAAAATTGAATAAGCAAATTAATTTAACTAGTATTGTCAATGTTATACCAGAAAATCATCAAAAAATTACTTTATAGACTAAGAAAAGGAATGATGTGGGGCAGGTAGTTGGTGTAGTGGATAGAGCACCAGTTCTGAAGTCAGGAGGAGCTGAGTTCAAATCTGATCTCAGACACTTAACACTTTCTGGCTGTGTGACCCTGGGCAAATCACTTATCCCCAATTGTCTCAGCCAAAAAAAAAAAAGAATAACTGAAAAGAAATGATAACCAAAATTCATTTAGAGGCACAAAAGATCAAGGATCTCAAGGGAAATCATGGGGAAAAAATGGAAAGGAAAAGAGCCTATCAGTAGTATATCTCAAACTATACTATAAAGCAGCAAGTATCAAAACAATTTGGTACTGGTTTAAAAACATAAAAATAAAAGTGGAACAGATTAGGGAGACAAAGCAAATGAACATAATGACACTGTATTTGATAATTCCATGGACTCCGAATACTGGGTTAAGGAAAACTTGGAAAGCAGTCATCAAAACCATCTGGCACTGGTGGGGGAAAAAAAAAGATCAATGAAACAAACCAGACAAGGAAGAATCTGAAATAAGGAATAACCCAGTTTTTAATAAATTGAAAGCATCAAATACCAAGAAAGAACTCCTTAGAAAATTAAAAAAAAAACCGTTAGGAAAACTAGAAATAAAATTGAGCTTAGACCAATATATTGTATCATGTTCTGTAATATATTCTAAATAGAAAAGCAACCTTAATATTAAAGATTATACTATATAAAATTATAAAAAGCAGAGTCTATACCTCTCACAGCTATGTGGAGGGGATATAGTCTTAACTAAACAAGGGATAAAAGCAATTACAAAAGATTAATCAGTTAACTTTAGTTACATGATACTGAAAATCTTCTGGACAAACAAAATTAATGCACCTAGAATAAGAAAGGAATTGTTGAATGGGAAAGTTTTCATATAAATTTCATGGATAAGGGTTTGATATCTAAAATATATTAACTATATCTATATATCTATAGCTACATAGAGATATATAGATATTATGCATATAGGATTTATGACTGATTGTCATTCCCCAATTGATAACTGGTCAAACTGTTAAAAAATAATTCTCAAAAGAAGAAAATGACAAAGTATTAACAACTACATGAAAGAATGCCCCAAATAACCAATAATGAGAGAAATACAAACCTGGGGTTTCATCTTGCATCCTGAAAATAGTTGGAAGAGTGGTGAAATGGTACAATTTGGAATTATGTAAATAGGGTCCATACTCTCTGATACAGAGACTACATTCCTGAGCTATACTTTAAGGAAGTCACCAAATAAGCAAAATGTTCAACATGTAAGAAAATATTTATAGTAATACTTTTCATTTATAATAAAGAATTAGAAACAAAGTAAATGCTGGCAATTGGGGAATAGCTGAACAAAGTAAAGAGTGGCAAATGGATATAATAAAATATTACTGTGCTGTAAAAAATAATGAATGCTATGAATTCAGAGAAACATGGGAAGATTTATGAGTTGATGCAGAGGGAAGTAAGCAATGCCAAGAAAAAATTAATAATGTAAATGGAAAGGATCACTAACCCAAAATTCCAAAGCAAATATAGCACAAATATAGCACAATTATAAAGATCAAGTATGACTTGAATAATGATATATAAGGAAACAACCCCAATTAACTTCATGGAGTTTAGAACTCCATAGGTATTACACATTGCAAACATTTTGGGACTTTTTCAACATATTTATCAATTGTGATGATTTTTTCTTATTATTCTTTTTAAAAAACTATTATATATGAGCAAGAGTGGGGACGGAGCCAAGATGGCTGAGTGAAAATGTGACTCTGTCCTCCTCTGACCTCTCAAATTAACAATAAAATAAGCCTCTGAACTGATCTTCAAGTCAACGAATCCAGAAATATTTGGAAACTGCTTGCAGATATCTCTGAAGAACTTCATATCAAGTCTGTTTAACTTGGGCAGAGGGGTAAACAGTTTACTCGGTGCACCCCAGAACTGAGAGTGGGACTCAGCTCAGCTTGGCAGAAACTCCAAACTCCAAATACCTGGAGTATATCTGAGTCACTCCGGACACTCTGCCCTGATTGGGGGCAGGTGTTCTGACAGATTTGCCTTTTTTAAGGAGTACTTTGGGTAAAGTCCTAGCCCCCACCGGCCCAGCACCTTAAGTTAATTAGCAGAATTGCCTCAGGGCAAACTACCGCAGCCCCCGCTTCTCTAGCCTTAAATGGACCTCCACGATGTCTAAAAAAAAAAAATGAAAAAGCAAAAGAGAGCTCTCATCATAGACAGCTTCTATCGAGGGAAAGAAGGGCAGACCCCAAATCCTGAGGTTACTATAGGCAAAGCAACTCCAGAGGAAGTCATCAAAGACCATCACTGGTCCCCTTTTCAAAAGGCCTTTCTGGAAGATTGCTTAAAGAATCTCAAAAAAGAGCTGGATAATAAATGGGAAAATAAACTGAAATCAGTGCAAGAAGGATACAATATCTTGCAAGAAGGATATAATGCCCTGCAAAAGAGATATGAAAAAGACACCAATTTATTGAAAAACAAAATTGGTGAATTGGAAATAGATAATAATGCACTGAAAAATAAAATTAGTGAAGTGGAAAAAGAGGGCAATGAACAAATTAGCCAGTTACAAAAGGAGCTTCAAAAGCTAACTGAAGAAAACAACACTTTAAAAATAAGAATTGAACAAATGCAAGTGAATGACTCAGTAAGACTTCAAGAATCAGTCAAACAAAAACAAAAAAAAATGAAAAATTAGAAGAAAATATGAAATATCTCCTAGGAAAAACAACTGACTTGAAAAATATATCTAGGAGAGGCAATCTAAGGATTACTGGACTTGATGAAAGCCATGATGAAAAACAGAATCTAAACACTATCTTCCAGGAAATCCTGAAAGAAAACTGCCCTGAGGTTGTAGAATCAGAAGGCAAAATCACCATTGAAAGAATTCATCGATCACCTCCTGAAAGAGACCCCAAAATTAAAACCCCAAGGAATATGGTGGCTAAATTTCAGGACTATTGCACCGAGGAAAAGATTCTGCTAGCAGCTAGAAAGAAACAATTCAAATAGCGAGGATCAATAATTAGAATCACACATGATTTGTCAGCCTCCACATTGAAGGATCAAAGGGCCTGGAACCAGATATTCCAAAAGGCAAAGGAACTGGGATTACAACCAAGAATAACCTATCCAGCTAGAATAAGCATTATCCTCCAGGGAAGAAGATGGTCGTTCAATGATATAGGTGAATTTCACCTATTTCTAATGAAAAGACCAGAACTGAACAAAAAATTTGACCTCCAAACACAGAACTCAAGAGAAGCATAAAAAGGTAAAAAGGAAAGGACTCCTGAGAACTTTATTTCTACTATGGGGATACTTAAAGTTTGGGGGTATAATTAACTAGATATTACTTTGATAATATGAAAAAGAAAACTAGAGGGGGAAAGGTTGTCATACTGGGGAAAAGAGGAAAAAAGTGGTAAAATAAGATCTAAAAAAAAGGAGGTAAAAACAAGATAAAATCTCTTGAAGAGGCAAAGAAAACCTAATATAATTGAGAGAAAGAGGGGAGGGAGATGAGCATTGTGTAAATTTTACTCTCATCAGGTTGGGCTCTAAAAGTGTATATCAGACACTTGATTTCACATAGAAACTTGTCTGTTGCTAGAGGGAAGTGGGAGGGAAAGGAGGAAAAAGAAAGGGATAAATTATTAGAAGGGAAAATACAGGAATCAGGGGAAAGGAGTTAAAAAAAGGGGGAGGGAATCTAAAGGGTGGTGGATTGTTTGGGAGAGGGGGTCATCAAAAGCAAAGTACTGAGGAGGGGGGAAGGGAGAAAGGGGAAAGGAAAGGGGAGTATTGTTTCGGGGAGGGGTCATCAAAAGCAAAGTACTAAGGAGGGGGGAAGGGAGAAAGGGGAAAGGAAAGGGGAAAACATAACTTGGGTAAATAAGATGGCAGGAAATAAAGAATTAGTTATTCTAACTGTGAATGTGAATGGGATGAACTCTCCCATAAAGTGGAAGCGGATATCAGACTGGATTAAAAACCAGAATCCCACAATATGTTGTCTACAAGAAACACATCTAAAACATAGTGACACATATAGGATGAAGGTAAAAGGCTGGAGCAGAACCTATTATGCTTCAGGTGAACAAAAAACAGCAGGGGTAGCAATCCTTATCTCAGATCAAGTAAAAACCAAGATAGATCTAATCAAAAGAGATAAGGAAGGAAACTATTTTATTAAAGGGTACCATAGATAATGTAGCAATATCAATACTAAATATATATGCACCAACTGCAATAGCATCCAAATTCCTAGGGAAGAAATTAAGAGAGATGCAAGAAGAAATAGACAGCCAAACAATACCAGTGGGGGATCTCAACCTTGCTCTCTCAGAATTAGATAAATCAAACTACAAAATAAACAAGAAAGAAACTAGGGAGATAAACCAATTGTTAGAAAAGTTAGGTATGATAGATCTATGGAGAAA
>JAJPUD010004904.1:12654-42190 GCA_023553655.1 Myrmecobius fasciatus | reverse complement strand
AAAAAAAAAAAAGGAAAAGGGAAATTAACCTTTATCAGAGAGACTGTTATAAGATTGTTTCCCAGTTTTCTGCTTTTCTTCTAACTTGGCTGAATTGGTTTTGTTTCTATAAAAATCTTTAAATTTAATATAATGAAACTGAGCTATTGTGCATTTTGTAATGCTCTTTATCTCTTATTTGATCACGATTTTTTTCTTATTCCCATAGGTTTGTCACATAGAGTATTCCTTGTTCTAATTTGCTTATGGTTATCATCCCCTTTATGTCTAAATCATGTACCCATTTTGAACTTGGTATATGGTATGAGACACTGGTCTTTATCTAGTTTCTGTCCTATTGTGTTCCTGTTTTCTGAGCAGTTTTGGTCAAATAGTGACTTATCTCCAAAACTTGGGTCTTTATAGATTTATTGAGGAGTTGTTTCTTCAATTTTTGTCCTTCCCTTTCCAAGCTGTTAACTCTTTCATGCATACTTCTCACTTCCTTTCTCATTTTTTCTTCTATCTCTCTAATTTGCCTTTTAAAATCTTTTTTGAGCACTTCCAAGAAGCCTATTTGAGCTTGAGACCATTCATATTACTCTTTGAGATTTCCTCTGTGGATATTTTGTCCTTGTCTGAGTTGGTGTTGTGGTCTGACCTGTCACCATAATAGCTTTCTTGCTCATTTCCTTGTCTTTTCTTTTGATATTTTCTCTTTTTTTAACTTTTAAGATGGAGTTCTGCTCTTGGGGTAAAGGGGAAGCTGTCCCAAGCTTCCTGTGCAGCTCTGAGCTTTGGCTTTGAGGATAGGGGCCTGGTTTGTTTGCAGGGGGATTGCTTTGCCTGCTCTATTCAGCAAACAACCTGGTTTCCCCAGAGTTTGCCTTTTAGCTTGGACTGGAGGCTGCCTCACTGATCTGCTACTCTACTGAGCCAGAGCTGAAGGTCTTAGTTGCTGATTTGCTGTGATTAAGGCACTCTCAACAGCTTTCCTACAATCTGTCTGGGCCGGGCTGAACACCCTTTTTACCCTAGTGAGACTGACCTTTCTTAAAGTTTTTCCAATCTATCCTGAACTAGAAAGAAACTTCATTCCATCAGACTCTGATCAGAGGCTTGGTTTCATGTGGTTTTCGAAAAGATTCTAGTGACACAAGATACTCAATTTCTGGACTCCAGAAATTGACTGTTTCCCACTCTCTTTTCTCATTTGCCTCAGTTTTTTTCCCAAATTCCAGCTAAAATCTCATCCTCTACAAGACATTTGTCCTTATTCTTCTTAATGTTAGTGTCTTCCCTTTGTTAATTATCTCCAAATTATTCTGTATATAAATTTTTTGTACTTAATTATTTGCATGTTGTCTCTCTTATTAGACTATATGATCTCCTAAAAGGCAAGAACTGTCTTTTGCCTTTCTTTGTATCCCTAGTGTTTATCACAAAGGAGACTTTAATCATACTTGCTGCTGTCTGACCAAATTAGTTAACATATTTGGAGCAATACCATTCAAACCACCAAAGGGTTACAGAACTAGAAGAAATAAAAACAAAATTCATCTATAACAACAAAAAGTTAAGAATATTAGGGAGGGGCGAAGGAAAAGGAGAGTTTACCTGTATCAGATTTCAAACTGTCCTCCAAAGCAATAATCATTCAATTATTTGGTACTAATAAAAAACCAGGAAAATTGGTATGTAGAAGAGTTTAGATATACAAGGCCAGAAGCAATGAAATATCATTTTTGATAAAACTAAGAACTCTAATTTCTATATAGTAAGAACCAAAAACTGCTGGGAAACTTGCAAAGCATCCTGATAGGAATTAGAACAATATCTTATACCATAAATCACAATAAAATTCAAATGGTTACATGACCTGGATAAAAGACCATATAATAAATTAGGGTTAAAAAGTAGTAAATGCCTTCCATAATTCTGCATAGGGAATAATTACTGTCCAAACAAGGGGCAGAAAATAGACTTCAATTCACATAGCCCTTAAATAACCCTAACTTCCCTGTCCTTCAACAATCTATTCAATTCTCATCACTTATTCATCTTTTCATCTGATCTAAACACAAAGATGATTATACCCTTGATGCTGTTATCACCCAAAAATGTGATGTGTGCCATTTGGTACATGTATGTTTAGTCTGAAGTACCAATTTTTCAATGTTTATAAACTTAAAAAAATTATTTTCACTGATCATCTTAGTTCCATCACCCTCTTTGTTTTACAACTCCTAACTCTGTTCTTCATCATCACTGGAACTTCCAATCACTCCACCTTGTAATATTTTCCTAGGCTAGCACCCCTACACTGGCTACATTCTGCTCCTTTTCCAATCTCCATTATCCTATCACCTATCATGTCTTGCCAAATAATGTGTTTCTTCTTCCAACTACATTCTACATTCCTACTCAAGTGCTCTTTTGAGATATAGAAGTCTTGAAACCATGCTAAATAAATCTATTTACAAATTTATTCAATTCTGTCTCAAATAAGCCATCACTGCATTGTTCCCTGAATTGATTTTGTAGCATACTTAAGGCATATTTGACATCATCACCTACAATCTCCTCCACTATAGTTTCTAATGAAGTGGTCCTTTTTCTTTTTTTTTTATTAAAGCTTTTTATTTGTATAACATATGTATGGGTAGTTCCCCAACATTGATCTTTACAAAGCTTTCCATTACAAATTTTACCCCCAGTCCCCTCCCCTCCCCTAGATGGCAGGAAGTCCACTACATGTTAATAATGTTGAAATACTTGACAAGTTATGCAAGAAAAAAAAAGAAAATCAGAGAAAGGCAACACAATGCAAGCAAATATCAATAGAGATCATGAAAATGTTACGTTGTGGTCCATATTTCATATCCCTCTCTCTGGGTGTATATGGTTTTCTTCAGTGAACAATTGGAACTGGTTAGAGACAATTCTTTGTTGCAGAGAGCCATGTCCATCAGAATTGATCATCATATGTTTGCTTACATTGTGTTTCCTTTATCTGATATATCGTTTGTGTAGACAAGGTTTTTCTTGCACAACAATGACAAGTTTGGAAATATGTATACATATATTCGATTTGCCAATATTTTAACATAATTAACATGTAGTGGATATCCTGCCATCTAGGGGAGGGGTGGGGAGTTGGGGGAAAAATTTGTAACGGAAAGCTATGTAAGGGTTATTGTTGAAGAATTACCCACACATATGTTATGCAAATAAAATAGGAAAATAAAATTAAAAAAAAGAATTGATCATCATATAGTATTGTTGTTGCTGTGTAAAATGATCTCCTGGTTCTGCTCATTTCACTCAGCATCAGTTCATGCAAATCCCTCCAGGCCTCTCTGAAATCGTCCTGCTGGTCGTTTCTTACAGAGCAATAATATTCCATAACATTCATATACCAAAATTTATTCAGCCACTCTCCAATTGATGGGCATCCACTCAGTTTCCAGTTTCTAGCCACTACAAAAAGGGCTGCCACAAACATTCTTGCACAGGTGGGTCCCTTTCCATCCTCTAAGATCTCTTTGGGATATAGGCCCAATAGAAACACTGCTGGGTCAAAGGGTATGCATAGTTTGACAACTTTTTGAGCACAGCTCCAAATTGCTCTCCAGAATGGTTGGATCCGTTCACAGTTCCACCAACAATGTATTAGTGTCCCAGTTTTCCCACATACCCTTCAACATTCATCGTTATCTTTTCCTGTCATTTTAGCCAATCTGACAGGTGTGTAGTGGTACCTCAGAGTTGTCCTAATTTGCATTTCTCTGATCAATAATGATTTGGAGCAACTTTTCATATGACTAGAGATGGTTTTAATTTCATCATCTGAAAATTGTCTGTTCATATCCCTTGAAGTGGTCCTTTTTCTTGACAAGAGCAACTACACACTCTTGAATTCAACCCCTCCCATCTTCTCTAACAGAATGTCCCCACTAACATCCCCTTGCTCTCTTATCTCATCTTTATCACACTCTATTAAGTTCTTACTTGATGATTATGAGGGATATCCCGGTCTCCCCAGTCCTTAATCCCTCACTTGGTTTAATTATCTTTGCTAGCTATCAATTCAATATCTCTCCTTCCTTCTTCAATTAAACTTCTTGAAAAAAGTTATCTAATCTTGGTGCTTTGACATCCTCTTAACTCTTCTAAAATACTCAGCAATCTGCCTCCTGCAAACTGCTCTTTCCAAAGTGAGCAATGAAGAAGGTACATAAACATACTCTCTGGGCATAAAAATCCACCTTAATTAATGGGGAAGTAAAGAAGTGGGAAAGAGAAATGTGATGCTCAAAAGCAAAACATTCTGAGGAGAGACAAGGTAAAAAGAGAAAGATAAAAAGGAGGAAATAGAATGGAGGGAAATTCATAACTGTAAATAGGAATGAGATGAGTTCATCCATTAAATAAATGGAAGTGGAAAAATTGATTAGAAACCAAAATTCAATAATATGTTGTTTGTAAGAAACACACCTGAAAGAAAAAGACACACATAGAGTTAAAATAACGAACTGGAGAAGAATCTACCATTCTTCAGCTAAAATAAAAAAGGAGACACAGCACTAACCCCAAAGTTAGGAGGACTAGAGTTCAAACCCAACTTCAGACAATATTTCCATTAAAAAAATCATATTAACCGATAGCTTATCTATTTTATGTTATTGTGGATTTTCTCCCCCATTAAGTCCAGTTCCTAGTTTTATATTTTTATTTATTTTCCCATTTTTTTCTTTGAATTTGATTTAATCTCCCCTTTGATTTTTCAGGAGTTTAATTTTGTTTTTTATTTAGAAATAAATTACCCATACTAAAAATGAAAAGGTTGAATGTACCATGAATAAAGATAAAATTAAGGAGCTATTTTTGTCCAATTACATGTCAATTAAAGTGACAATTTAACTAAAATATATGAATTTTACAAAAATATAATTTGCCCAGATTAACAGTTAAGGGAACAACATACTTAAGTAACCATAATTTTAAAAAATAAATTGAACAAGCCATGTGAACTCCCTAAGAAAAAATTTCCAGATTGATTTATAATTCCCAGGAAAAGATAGATTTACAGATGAATTCTACCAAAACATTTAATGAGTAATTAATTTCAATACTATATAAACTATTTGAAAAATAGGTTAAGACCAAGTTCCTCAAAATTTGTTTTATAACTTTTGATACTTAAACCAAGGAGAGCAAAAACAAAGAAAACTATAAGCCAATTATCCTAATTAATATTATTGCAAAGATTCTATACAAAAAGAATACAGCAATCATATCACAAATATCATACACATACATATGTGCATGAGTATAACTGACCAGCTCAATAATAAAAACAAAAATCAAATGATTATACCAACAAATGCAGAAAAAGTTCATGATGAAATACAAAATCTAGTCCTATTAAAAATACTTAGACAGCATAGGAATAAAATGGATCTTTTCTTTAGAATAGCAGTATATATCTAAAACCAAGAGTAAGCATTTTCTATAACTGGATAAATTAGAAGCCTCCTAAAAAAGATCTTGGGTGAAACAAGGGTGTCCATTATCACCATTATTATTCAATATTGACCAGAAATGCTAATATACCAATAACACAAGAAACAAATTAAAAGAATAAGAATTAGTAACGATGAAATAAAACATTCTTTGCAGATATTATGCTTATAGTTAAGAGAAAGCTAGAAAAATTAGTTGAAACAGTAACTTTAACAAAGTTATAGGATGTAAAAGAAACTAGCATAAATCATGAGCATTTTTATATGTTATCAAGAGAACCCAGAAGGAAGAGAAATTCCATTTATAGTAATTACAGACAGCACAAAATACTTGGGAGTTTATTATCATACCCAGTAACTGCATGAATGGAATTAGAAAATATTTCTCACAAAAATACAGAACTAAACAACTGAAAAAAACAAAACAAAACATTAATTGCTCGTGGACAGGCAAAGCCTTTTTTTTTTTTTTTTTTGGCTGAGGCAATTGTGGTTAAGTGACTTGCCCAGGGTCACACAGCTAGGGAATGTTAAGTGTCTGAGATCAGATTTGAACTCAGGTCCTCCTGACTTCAGGGCTGGTGCTCTATCCACTGTGTCACCTAGCTGCCCCCAAGGCACTATTTTTAAAATGACATTCTACCTAAATTAACTTGCGTATTCTGGGTCATATCAATCAACCTACCAAAGAATTATTTTGTAGAGCCAGAAAAAAATGTAACAAAATTTATCTTAAACAAGAAAAAGTTAAGAATCATGAGAATCATTTTTTTAAAATATGAAGGAAGGCAGTCTAGCAGGACCAGGTTTCAAATTATATTACAAAGTGATAATCAAAACAATCTGTTACTGGATAAGTGGCAATGCGGGTGAGGTAGGTCAGTGGAATCAATTAGGCATATAATACACAGTATCAAATGACTACAGTAATTTAGTGTTTGATAAACCATAAGATTCCAAGTTTGGAGCATGAACTCACTATTTCACAAAAATAACTGGAAAAATTGGAAAGCAATCTAGTAGAAACTAGTTATAGATCAATATCTGACCATGTATACCAAGAACAGATCAAAATAGGTACATGATTTAGACATAAAGAGTGATATCATAAGCAAATTATGGGAGCACGGAGCCCTGTCAGATCTATGAAGTATATGGCCAAACAAAAGACAGAGAGGATCACAGAAGGTAAAAAGCTATTCCTCCACTGCTAAATGATCAAGATTATGAACAGATAGTTTACTGAAAAAGAAATCAAAACCATCTATACTCAAAAATGCTCTAAATCATTAATTATAGAAATGCAAATTAAAATAATTCTGAAGTATCACTTCACACCTATCAGACAAACATGGCACAGAAAAGGAAAATGACAAATGCTGAAGGGGATGTGGAAAAGGCATTCTAATGCATTGCTGAGAGGGTTGTGAACTGATCCACCTATTTTGGAGAACCATTTGAAACTATACTCAATGCTTAGGATGATGGTTTCAGAAAAACTGGGGAATACTCCCATGTACTAATACCAAGTGAAATGAGCAGAACCAAAAAAAACATCATACATAGTAATAGCAATTTTTCATGATGATCAACTATGAAAGACTCAGCTATCTTATCAGCAGAATGATTCAAGACAATTTCAAAGATCTCATCGTGAAAAATGCTATCTACCTCTAGAACTTAAGAACTTTGAGTACACACTGAAGCACATTATTTTTCACTGTTTTTCTTACTCTTTTGCAGCATGGTCATATAAAAATGTTTTACATGACTTCACATGTATAATGGACATCATATTACTTGCCTTCTCAAATGTGTGTGGGATGCTGGATGAAAAAAAAGAAAAAAAAAGTTGAATGAAAACATTTTTGATTAATTTTTTTAAACATCAAAGTTAACAATGATCTTTTCACTGCCAAAATAATGACCTTTTTTCAATCCTCATTTTACATTTAAGTTCACCTATCCAGGATACAACTACCCTCCTTCCTCCTTTGTTCCTCTCCTCTATAATGGTTCCTTCTTAGTCTCCTCTTCTATCATCAATGTCATACCCACTAACTATGGATTTTCCCTCGACTGTATCCTGGCCCCTCTTCTCTTTTCTTTTTATACTCTCATTAGGTGATTGAATCAATTCTCATAGGTCATTTATCATCCCCAAATAAATGATTATCCTATCTATATCATCAGTTTCTCTCCTAGCTCTTTACAACATCAACTGACAATTAGACATTCTAACTAGAAGTACCATATGTTTGTTTATATATATAATTTTAAATTTGGTACAATTAGACCACCTTCCTTTGCGTATTTTTTTCCATTAATTCCCTTGAAATTCTCGACCTTTTGTCCTTCCAGATGAATTTTGTTATTATTTTTCTAGTTCTATCAAGTAATTTCTTGGCAGTTTGATTTGTATGACACTGTGAATAAGTAGATCCATTTAGGTAGAATTGTCAGTTTTGTTATATTAACCTCAATTTACCCATGAGGACTTGATATTCTTCCAATTGTTTAGATTTAACTTTGTGTAGAAGTACTAATCACTGATCAACATCTCACACCCTATACCAAGATAGGGTTTAAACAGGTTCACAATTTAGACATAAAGGATACTATACACAAATTAGAAGAACAGGGGATAGACTACTTCTCAAATCTGTTAAAAAAAAAAGAAGAAGAACTTATGGTCAAAGAATAACTACAGAACATTATGAAATGCAAAATGAATGAATTTGATTACATTAAATTTAAAAGTTTTGTACAAACAAAATCAATGAAACAAGATTAGAAGGGAATCAATAAACTGGGGGGGAAAATTTACATTCAAGAGTTTTGATAAAGGCCTCATTTCTAAAATATAGAGAGAATTGACTCAAATTTATAAGAATATAAGCCATTCTCCAATGGATAATCAAAGGATATGAACAGACAATTTTCAGATGAAGAAATTAAAGTCATTTCTAGTCATGAAAAAATGCTCTAAATCACTATTAGAGAAATGCAAATTAAGACAACTGAGGTGTCACCTCATACCTCTCAAATTGGCTAAGATGACAGTAAAAGATAATGATCAATGTTGAAGGGATATGGGAAAACTGGGACACTAATAACATTGTTGGTGGAGTTGTGAACTGATCCAACCATTCTGGCAAGCAATTTAGAGCTATGCTCAAAAAGTTATCAAACTGTGCATACCCTTTGACCTAGCAATCTCACTGTATCCCAAAGAGATTATAAAAGAGGGGAAAAGATCCACACACGCAAAAATGTTTGTAGCAGCCCTTTTTGTAGTGGCAAGGAAGTAGAAACAGAGTGAATGCCCGTCCACTGGGGAATGGTTGAATAAGTTATGGTTTATTAATGCAATAGAATATTATTGTTGTATAAGAAATGATAAGCAAGCTGATTTCAGAAAAGTCTGGAAAGAATTGCATGAAATGGTGCTAAGTGAAGTGAGAACCAAGAGAACATTCTATACCCCAGCAATAAGATGATCAATTTGTGATGAACTTGGCTCTTTTCAACAATGAATTGATTCACTATTGATCAGAGAAATGCAAATCAAAACAACCCTGAGATACCACTTCACACCTGTCAGATTGGCTAAAATGACAGGAAAAGTTAATGATGAATGTTGGAGGGGATGTGGGAGGGCTGGGACACTGATGCATTGTTGGTGGAGCTGTGAACGGATACAGCCATTCTGGAGAACAATTTGGAGCTATGCTCAAAAAGTTATCAAATTGTGCATACCCTTTGACCCAGCAGCATTTCTATTGGGCTTATATCCCAAAGAAATCATAAAGGAAGGAAAAGGCCCCGCATGTGCAAGAATGTTTGTGGCAGCCCTTTTTGTGGTGGCTAGCCCTTCAATTGGAGAATGGCTGAATAAATTATGGTATATGAATATTATGGAATATTATTGTTCTGTAAGAAATGACCAGCAGGACGATTTCAGAGAGGCCTGGAGAGACTTACATGAACTGATGCTGAGTGAAATGAGCAGAACCAGGAGATCATTATACACGGCAACAACAGTACTATATGACGATCAATTCTGATGGACATGGCTCTCTTCAACAATGAAATGTTTCAAACCACCTCCAATTGTTCACTGAAGAAAGCCATATACACCCAGAGAGAGGGATGTGAAATGTGGACCACAACATAACATTCTCATACTCCTCGATTGATGTTTGCTTACATTGTGTTTCCTTTATCTGATATATCGTTTGTGTAGACAAGATTTTTCTTGCACAACAATGACAAGTTTGGAAATATGTATACATATATTCGATTTACCAATATTTTAACATAATTAACATGTAGTGGATATCCTGCCATCTAGGGGAGGGGTGGGGAGTTGGGGGAAAAATTTGTAACGGAAAGCTATGTAAGGGTTATTGTTGAAGAATTACCCACACATATGTTATGCAAATAAAATTTAAAAATAAAATAAAATTAAATTAAATTAAAAAAAAAAGAAATGACCAGCAGGACGATTTCAGAGAGGCCTGGAGGGACTTGCATGAACTGATGCTGAGTGAAACGAGCAGAACCAGGAGATCATCATACACAGCAACAACAATATTACATGATGATCAATTCTGATGGACATGGCTCTCTGCAACAAAGAATTGTCTCAAACCAGTTCCAATTGTTCACTGAAGAAAATCATATACACCCAGAGAGAGGGAAATGAAATATGGACCACAACGTAACATTTTCATGATCTCTATTAACATTTGCTTGCATTGTGTTGCCTTTCTCTGATTCTTTTTTTTTTCTTGTAGATAGGATTTTTCTTGCATAACTTCTCAAGCATTTCAACATTATTAACATGTAGTGGACTTCCTGCCATCTAGAGGAGGGGAGGGGACTGGGGGTAAAATTTGTAATGGAAAGCTTTGTAAAGATCAATGTTGGGGAACTACCCGTATATATGTTATACAAATAAAAAGCTTTAGTAAAAAAAAAAAAAAAAACAATGAATTGATTCAGAGCAATTCCAAGAGACTTGTGATGGGAAAAATGAGAAAGAGGAGAAAGGAGACAGGGGACAGGGAAGAGGGGGCAGGGGAGGGAGAAACTATGGAAACTGAATGTGGATCAAACCATAGTATTTTCATTTTTTGTTGTTTGTTGCTTGCTTTTTCTCAATTTTTTTTCTTTCACTTTTTGATGTGATTTTTCTTGTGCAGCATGATGAATATAAAAATTTGTTTAGAAGAATTGCATATATTTAACCCATATTAGATTGCTTGTTGTCTAGAAGAATGGGTTGGGGGAGAGGAGGAGAAAAATTTGGAACACAAGATTTTACAAAGATGAATACTGAAAATTATTTTTGCCTCTATTTGGAAAAATAAAAAGTTTAAAAAAAGAAGAAAAAAGATAAGGGGAAAAAAAGAAAAAAACTATCTTTATATTTGGAATAGTATTAAAATATTATTGGAAAAAAATTTAACAAATAAAATTTTCAGTTTTGTTAGCATATATATGATAATGCATTCTAATAATTATTTTTGCTTCTTCTGTTTTATGATTTCATTTTATTTCATTTTAATTTTAGTAATTTACTTTCTGTCCTATTCATTTGGATCAGATTTCCCTAATAATTTATAAATTCAGGTCATCTTTATAAAGAACTAGTTTTCAATTTTGTTAATAATATCTATATATTTTCCTTCTGATTTGCAAAACTTCCTCTTCTGACAGGATTTGGGGTGTTTATTTTCTAATTAAGTTGAATATTCCATTTATTAATCTTTTTTATTTTGTTAATGTTTGGTTTCAGAGAATTTTTTTTCTTCTCAAGATTGATTCTGCTGCATCCCCAAAATATTTCATTGTTAACATTCCCTTTTGTAATTACTTTTTAAAATGATTTGTTCTTTGATCTAATCATTTTTTAAGATGTCAGCATGTATTTATTTAGGTTTAGAGTTTTTTTCCCTCGCACTATGATATTTTGTGTTATGTCTTGTAAAAGATAGTTGACATTTCTGTCTTTTTCCCTTTTCTTTGCTCTCACAGGTCTATTTTTGTAAAAATACCACAAAACACTAAGAAATAGGTATACACTCTGTTAGTCAGAAGTCACCCTATGACATTCAGTTCTACCTTTTCTGTTTAGTTCTGTCACTTCCTTTTTATCTTTCTAAGAACTATCCAATTTTAAGAGAGGAATATCTACAAGTGAGAAAAGAAAGTTACTTTAATAACTCCTAACTTACCCTCTACTCTCACAGAATCATCTTTTTATTCTTTGTGTTCTACCAGTATTATTGTAGAGATAACAGCAATTGAATGGTATAGTCTCCAAAGAATTAAAAATAAGCAAGTTTGAGAGAATACAGGAAAAAGTCACAAATAATGGGCAGGCATGGACAGGCTAAAACATATATTATTTAAAGAAAGTGAATAAAGATGACTTAAGACTATTAAGATATATTTTTATGTTACATATATATACAGAAGATTGTTGGGCTGCATTTTCTTATATACTTGGTGATTAATTTTACTGGATTTTTAATCACTTCATATCTGAAGTTATAACTGTTAAGCTTACGATTTACTTCATTTCTACCTTTTGGATTGATTTTTATCTTTTTCATGTTTTAAGTCAGTATTTGCCTGTTTCCTATTACATTTTGAAGTTAGTCAATTTCTAACAAACCTCCTCCTAACCTATTCCAATATATCTGCCCTATCCCAAGTTAAATTGAATTTACTTTAATTCTTTTTTTTTTTTTTTACTATTTCTCTTCTCAGGATATTATCAATATTTTTCTGAATTATATGTATATTTTTACTTATTCCTTTTTTATTCTGTTTGTGTTTCTTATGAGAGCAGAATTTCTGAAGTTTGACCTCCCATGCCATATTTATATCCATGTGCATCATTCATAGAAATATAAATTCATGAAGGAAGCATTGCTGTACTAAAACAATACTGTGACAGGAGTCATTCTACATCCTAAGTTATGAGTCCCTATCCTTTAGCCAGTTATGGAAACCAGCTGTGCTGGTTTTGTGTCAACGACCATTTGAGGTCCTGGAGCTCATGCTAGGTAAGAATGGTAGACCTACTATATCAAGTTTGCTTATTCAGTCATGTCCCATTCTTCGTGACCCCATTTGGAGTTTTCTTGGTAAAGAAATTGGAGTAGTTTGTCATTTCCTTTTCCAGCTCCTTTTAGATAGGAAACTTGAGGGTTAAATGACTTCCTCAGTGTCTGGGGTTATATTCAAACGCATGAAGATGAATCCTCCTGATTCCAAATTCAATGCTCTATGGATTACAAACACCAAGCTTCCCCACTTCATTCCAGAGACTCAGTCATACCACTACTAGGCTGAAAACTCAAAAAAAGCAAAGAGAAAGAAGTCTCATACATATACTTATAGTGAATCTTTGAGGTGGTGAAGAACTAGAAACTAATTGGGTGTCTCTCAAACGGGCAATGGCTATTCACCTCCTGATAGAGAGGTGGTAAGACTCAGTGCCGATTTTAGACATGGTCAATGGGTGAATTTGTTTCACTTGATTATTTATATTTGTTACAAAGCTGCTTTTTTTCTTTCTTCTTCAATGGAGGAAGGAGAGGTAAATAGGATATAGAGGTAGATTTTTAATTTTAAAATTAACTTAAGAAGAAAAAAGAAAATAAAAAGTTATCCCTTCCACATCTCAGGGGTTATATGGGTGTTGCGCCTCCATGATCTGAAAAATCTGAGAGAAGAAATCTGAATTTTTTTTTGATGGGGCATTTACAATGCTTAATTGTATCAATGTCAAAAGAAAAAACATACTATACATAAATTTTATTTATTTCTGAGTTTCTAAATTTTTCCTCTCATTTGAGTCTTCTACAAAATTTCTTTTAAAATTCCCATTTAATTTCTTATACTATCCCATGATGGGGAAAATCTGGATGTATAAGGGATAATTATATGGGAGGAACAAATATGTACTGAATATATACACAAACGATATCAATGCTAGGGGTGACTCAATATTGAATACATGGAGGCATTAACTCAAAAACAAATAGGCCAAATGCTTGGAAAATCACAGATCTCATTGTTAACAGGTAAAGGAAACTATTTTGATAATAATCAAAGCTCTCTGACAGCTTTTCCACTCACACATAGTAATGCCAATTCTTTATAAGAATACTTACACAACTGTCAAAGACTTCCTTAATGAAAGAAAGACAAACTTTATTCTATAATCAATCAAATCTGTAAAGTCATCCAGTTGCCTTTGCTTATTTATTGATTATAAAAACTAAACTAGATTAAAATAATTCCTCAAAGATTTTCTTCTCATGAATGTGTTAAGATTCCTTGAAAGATGTTCCATTCATTTATTAGGCATTCATTAGGTGAGATAAGCTTATTCAAAGACCCTCTGGTAATTTAAATGAAGGCATTTAAAAAGGGGGAATCTAGTCATATCAGTGATGAGGCAGCATGGAGAGGTCCTATCAATGTTGTTCAATCCTCATTTTCCTGATAAAAACAAATTTGGGGGGCAAAGTGACTTACGTAAAGTCTCTTTTCTGGGAAATGTCTGAGGCAGGAGGCAATTCCAAAGGATCCATTTTGAAAGATACTTTCTACTTCCAGAGAGAAAAATGATGAGCTTTGAATGAATAGTAAAGCATACTTTTTCCTCATTTTTTTTCTGTTTAGTATTCAAAGTAATACCTCAAGGCCTCAAGGGTACCCCTCAACGAGAGAATAGCTCAACAAGTTTTGGGATGTAAATATTGATGGGAAACTGTCATGCCATAAGAAAATGAAGAGGATGATTTCAGAGAAAGCTAGAAAGACTTTTAAGAAATGAGAAAGAGTAAAAGGAACAGAACCAGGAAACAAGAAAAAGTTTTGTAAGAGAAACCATTCTGTAAGATTTAAGAATTCTAAAGAATGTAAACAACCAACCACAATTCCAGAGAGGCTCATCAACTTCTTATTAGAAAAATAATGGATTCAAGAGTGAAATTGAGATAGAAAGACAAAAAGTAGAGGGTGTGTGTGTGTGTGTGTGTGTGTGTGTGTACACACCTATGGATGTGGCCAATGGGGAACTATGGTTTACTTGATTGTACATATTTTATTTTTATTTTTCTTTCTCAATGGATATTAGGGGAAGACAAGGAATAAGAATTAAGCAAGAAAGAAGAATGAAAAACAATTTTTAAAAAATGGTTTAAGCCTCAGTCTGATTTTTGTTTTCGTAAAGTACTTTTTAAATCTACTCACTCCAAAGAAATCTTACAAATCAACACAAATTAACTGCAGTAAAAGCTAAATAATAATTGATGTCACACATATTGTACTTTTAAAGTTAAATTAATCAAGCATTTATTTTACAAAGTGCCTTTTACAAAGCATTATCTCACTTATTCTTTATAAAATTATGGGTAGTATTATTAATATTTTCATTTTGCAAATACTGACAATGAGGATCATAGATCTTAAATGTTTTGTTCATCCACAGTAACGTAACTAGTAAACTGTGAGAGAAAGAATTCCAATCCAGGTCTTTTCCTACCCGTCTAGCACTCTTTCACCTTTCTCTACCTCAGTTTTCAAAAGCCACCTTCTTGAAAAGATGACCAAGACAGAAATGACTAAACCTAAAAAACTTGATGAAGAGAGAGGTTAAATTTTACAAAAGGCACTGATATTTCCTTATGAAAATAAACAGGGATACTTAGCCATGAATTAGGAAACTGTTGCCACCACTAGGGGTCAATAAAAGTTTGAGAAGCCTAAAAGTCAAAAAGTAGTGATTATTTTAGTTTTAACAATCAAAAGAATGCCAGATCCCAAGCAACTTCTTGGATTTCTAAAAAGAAGACCATTGGATATGTGATCTCATCGATGTGGGCATTCCCTCCAATCAATATTTATTACATGCCTATTATGTTTTACTATCCACCATAAAAACATTAGGGAAACAAAGACAAAAGTGATACCCTGTGACCTCAAGGAGTTTATTTGTACTACATGTCACAACTTACCCATGCCAAACCATATTAAAAATAACTGACAGTTAAAGAATATTAACGTTATATAACACAAGGGGGGAATTAGACAATTTTCTCTGATCCCTAAGACCTCTTAGGTCGCTTGAAAACAGGACATATGTGTCAAAAATAAGGCACCTTCACCTATATCCAGGGTCTGGGATCCTAGGAGCCCAACAGAAGATAAAAACTTCATGAACTGACTAGTGCCAGATTCAGTAGCCCACCCACTCACCATTCCATACCAGTGCACACTGGCTGCTTTACCTACAGGTTTGCACAAAAAGATAACCTCACACCCTGATGCCCATCCTTTCCCCTCTTTCTAGTCCCACAAAGACCCAAGTTCCAGACAGCAGATATTTGCTGTCAGTCAAAAAAGAAGCAGAGAAATGGAAGAAAACAGCCAAGACCTGTGTCTGGCTTCAAAACAGAATTTAACCCCACCTCCTCTCAAAGTCTTGGAGATCCAATAAGACACCTGCCTGGGCTCCAATAGCATCCATGAGAAGAGAAGGAATGAGGCAGAATGCTATGGGGCAGGGGGAAAGGGCACAAAGCCTTAGGGAAAGAACTCAGCATCCTTCTAGACATTTAGGTCTAGTTCTCTACCCAAAAAATTACTTGCAGCCAAAACCTAGCATGATGAATCTTAGAATTGTCCAATGTGGGGGGAGACCCCCAGGAAAAATGATCGGCAAAAAGGAAGGAGTCAGAAAGTGAACAATCCAAAAAATAAAGAAAAAAAAAAGACTGGAATTATCTAAAATCTTAGAAGGAAGAAAAATAGAGATCTTGAACACAAGCAGATAAACCAATGCATGATCAAAAGTAGAACAGCAAAAACAAATAGTCTCCAAATCTGGGAAATAAAGTTCGGGAATTTACAAATAAATACTAGAAAATAAAGGAAAAGGATTTAGTGCCTCAGCAGAAGACCTTGTGGACACTGAAAAGAACAAAGAACAACAACATGCTGTTTTTGAGGGATTTGAAAGAGAAATGAAAATTTTGACAGCAGAATTTATAGCCTGCACAAGCAGACATAATTGGCAGAATGGAAAAATCTGCATGGGTGTCTCACAAAAAAAGCAAGGACAACTAACTGATAAAATAAATATACAAAAGTAAAGGACAATTTTTAAAAAGGAAATCAAAAAGCAGTAACATAATAAAGATATATTCTCTATTTTCCAGCTTCTCAAGCTGTGGTTTAAGACACATATAGGGTCTTTTAAGTGAATTGGGGGGGTCCCAAAATCATGATTTAATATGAGTAAAATTTAATTTGGTTACCTATTTTATACAGCTGTCTACTTGGGATCATGTAAAGATTTCTCAGGTGAAAAGAGGTCTCCAGTGGAAGAAGTTTAAGAAGTCCTGCTTCATTCAAGCAAAATAAATTGGTCTTAAAGACTGAATGAACCTAAGGATTACAGGTCTCCCAGAAAAAAAGCAAGGCAAAAAAATCTTGGAATCGCTATCATGTAAGAAATAATACAAGATAAGGTAGAGTCACAATGGCAAGATAAAGTCAGAGACCTGACTGAATTTTCCGTAAATTCCATTTCAAAAAGTTTTAAAATAATGCCTTAACAGAACCAGGGGAATCTTGTTCTCAGTGTAACAAGATGATTATGTGATGATTAACTGTGATGCACTTGACTCTTCTCAGCAATGCAGTGATCTAAGAATTCCAATACAGTTGGGATGGAAAATAACATCTGCATCCAGAAAGAAAACCACGGAGGCTGAATGAGGATGAAAGGATAATATTTTCATCCTCTTGTTTGTTTGCTTTTGCTTTTTCATGATTCTGTGGTCTGATTTTTCTTGCAGAACATGACAAACAGAAATGTTTATAAGGATTGCACATTTTCAACCTATATCAAATTGCTTGCTGCTTTTTGGGGAGGGGAAGTTAAAAGAAGGAGGGAGAAAAAGTTAGAATGCAAAGTCTTACAAAAATAAGTGCTGAAAACTATCTTTACATGTATTTGGGAAAATAAAATAATACCGAATAATTTTTTTTCAAGTAGTATCTTCAAAAAATAATGGCTCAAAACAAATCCTGGAACAGCAGAATCAACAAACATATGGGGTAAAACAATTTTTCAACTGGAGACAACTTAGAAGGTCAGCAGTAAATGTCTCAGTGGAGTAAGAAGGGAGTTCAGGCTAGCTCAGGCAACACCCTGGCAAGCCAGCAGCAGTTCTTGATTGAAGGGGCAGTAGTGACTTCTGAAGCTTCTAGCCCACAAACAGTAAAAGGGTCAAGACAACTGACCAGAAGATTCCCAAAGCCTTTGTGCTGTCACTAGGTATAGGACTCTATTGGGCCATTCCAGATCACTAACCCAGGACAAGGAGGATCAGACCCCAGCACAGGACAAGAAGCAATGAGCTTAAATCATACCACCTTGAAAGAAGTAAAAACTAACAGATCCTCAAAAGTAGTTTTGAAAACAATAGCACAAAAAAACCTAAAACTGGGACAATGTCCTCACTATAATGGAAGCAGAACTCAAATTTAGGATAAAGTTAAGTCAAGAAATAGGATAGAAAAATAAGCAAGCAAGCAAATAACCACCAAAACTCTGATCATAGAAAGTTAACTGTGGTATTAGGGAAGATTACAAATGCAAATCCAGAAGAAGACAACAAGGTCAAAATAGCTATATTCAAACCCTCAAAGAAAAACATAATTTAGTCTTGAGCACAAAACTAATTTCTGGAAGACCTCAATTTTTTTTAAAGCAACAAATAACAGAGATAGAGGAAAATGTAGGGGGGAAAATGACAGCGACACACAAAAAAAAAACTGAAAGTGTGATAAAAAAAAAGGCACAAAAATACTGAAGAAAATAACACTTTAAAAAACAAAATAGGTCAAATGTAAAAGAAGTAATAAAATCCAATGAAGAGAAGAACATCTTAAAAAGTAGAATTGGCCACAAGGAAAAGGAAGTCCAAAAATTCACGGAAGAAAATAAATAAAAATTAGAAAAGGGTAAATGGAACCTAATAACTCCAATGAGATATCAAGAATCAAACAAAATCAAGAGCATGAACAGATAGGAGAAAATGTGAACTATCTCACTGGAAAAAAAAAAAACAACTGAACTTGAAAACAGATCAAGGAAACATTTAAGAATTAGCATACAGCTTGATAGTCATGATCAAAAAAGAGCCTCAATCTTATCATTTTTAAAACCTAAAAGGAAAACTGGCCTAATATACTAGAACCAGAGGATGAAGTAGCCGTTGAAATCTATCAATCAGCTCTGAAAGAAATTCCAATGAAAAGTGCTAGGATATTGTAGCCAAATTGTTCAGAGCTCTGTTTTCAAGGAAAAAATATTGCAAGCAGCCAGAAAGAAATAATTCAAATATGGTGGAGACACAGTAAGGATCACATAAGACATAACAATTTCTGGTGGTTTACAGAGCTTGTTTTTATAGTCATAAAAGAGGAAAGAACAAATTACAATATTCTTGGAAAATTTGTTTGAATTCTGATTGGATGGTGTAAGCTATATCCAGAAATGTTCTGAGGTTAGCCAGGTACTATAATCAATATTTGGGGTGTAAATATATTGGGGGCAAAACAAGGAGTGATAATTACCAATCTGCTTACAGTTTTACATCAGTCAGTCTTAATATTATAGATTAATAAAGTATTACTATAGGGAAAAATGCTCTAAATCACAACTGACTAGAGAAATGCAAATTAAAATAGCTGAGGTGCTAACTGCACCTAAATCAGATTGCCTAGTACGACAGAAAAGGAAAATGCCAAATGTTGGTAGGGATGTGGGAAAGCCAGGACACTAAAGCAGTATTGGTAGAGTTGTGAATGATCCAACCATTCTGGAGAACAATTTGGAATTATGTCCAAAGATTTTTAAAACTATACATACCCTCTGACCTTACAATTTCACCACTAGGTTTATATCCCAAAAAGATTTGGAGGAAAAAGCCTATACATCCAAAAATATTTATAAAGAAGCAAAGAATTGGAAATTGAGAGAATGCCCATCAATTGGGAAACAGCTGAACAAGTTGTGTTGTATGGTTATGATTGAAAACTATTATGATATAAGAACTGATGAATAGTCTGCTTTCAGAAAAACCTGGAAAGACTTATATGAAGTGATACAAAGTGAGGTGAGCAAAATCAGGAGAGTACAGTGTGTACTAATAGCAATATTGTGCAATGGTGACCGTGAATAACTTAGCTATTCTCAGCAATACAAGATCAAAAACAATACCTTAGGATTTATGATTTAAATAAAAATGCTAACCATCTCCAGAGAAAGTTAATGACTGACTGAGGAATATTTTTTTAAATTTTAAATTTATTTTTCTTGGGTTCTTTTGTACCATGATGGAAACATTTTACATGACTGACTGTATAACCTATATCAAATTGCTTGTCTTTGGGAGGGAGGGTAGAAGGAAAGGAAGAGAAGAGAATTTGGGACTCAAAAATTAAAAAATGTTACAAATTGTTTTTACATATAATTGGATTTAAAATTTTATTTTTAAGGATGTAAACTTTAAAGATATACAGCAGTTGAACTGAACAGTTCCACTGAAGAAAAAAACAATTTTTGCAACCTATTTGGAGGCTTTCAAATGCAAAGGAAAGGAAATTCAGATAACACATGATTCTTCTTCACCACCAAAAAATGCAGGCAGGAATGGAATGTGTTCTGAAGAGTGACAGAGCTTAGGATAATGTAGTCCAGGATGACCTACTCTGAAAATATGAACTTAACCATAAATGAAAAAAGATAACATTCAATAATAAATACACATTCAAAGCATTCTCAGAAAACCAGACCAAAAGAGATTATTTGCTTCTCAATACCTCGGGACAACATAAATACAGGAGAGGTAACTAATTTTGGTTACCAAAAACATCAACAGAATGACAGGAGAAAGACCAATAAGAAACTCCTTTCTAAAATGAACACAGTAAGAGAGGGGAAAGCAATGGTGGAGATGCAAGCTTGGAACATTATGGACAGTATCTCACAGCACTCTGTCTAGGAAACCCCGACTTACAGCTTAATCAATGTTTTTTCTTCATTTTTGTGACATTAAATAATAAAATGGGAGAGTCAACAGAAGGGGGGAGGAGGAGGAGAGAAAAGGGTATGTGATATGTCCTGGTCCAGTCAAGGGCAAACAATGATAGAATATACAGGGCAGAGGTTGAGGAAGCAAGGGAAGGAATAAAAAGGGGAAGAGAAAAAGGAAGAGGTCTGAGGGATGCCGCAGATGAATGCTCCTATGGGTGAAAATTAATGTTCTGTGAAGGGAGATGGGGACCTTGTGACAGCTATCATCTATAAAGATTTGGGGTTTGGAAAGACCAGTTGTATTGCCTGGGGCTTGGGGAATTTGTTTTTTTGAAAACAACTGGCACCTAGAGGAGTGAGAAGGCATGGTTTAAAGGTCTCAACTCAAGGCAAATAGGGAAGAAAGGTGATAAGGGAGAGTATAGCTCAGTTAGAGGCTGTATAACTGCAAAGAGAGAAAGGTCTTGTCATTGGGCAATCTTCTGTCATCTGCAAGAATTGGCATTTTGGGCAGAATGAGGAACAATGGAAAACAGGGAGCCAAAGCAGCAGCTTTATAAGGCAGTGGTGGAATTGTTTAGAGGGGAGAGACCTAAATTGAATATATTGGGAGCCCATGAGGAATGCAAAAACTAGAAATGGACTATAAAAGGGAAATGAATCATAAAATGAATAGGTAAAAAAAATAGGTACTAAAGACTGAATAGGAAAAAAAACTCTCTGGAATAGAATACACAAATGAAATTTTTAAAAATTAATGTATGGGACTAATTGAAGGGAATGAGAAGAAGGTGGAATCTACTTCATAGAGAGGGAAAAGGAGGGAAGAATTAAATAACCAGATGAAAGCAAGCAAAACAAAAAGAAATTAATCAGCAAAATTCCAGAGGAAAGGGGGTGCAAAGTAGGAAGAAGAAAGGAACAGAGGTAAGAAGACAGCAAATGGGAATAAGGTCAACCTTAAAAAAATTAAGTTAAAGAAACTAAGGTGAGATAGTCATACTATGTTTACAGTGGAAGACAGAAAAAAATCATAACTTAAAAAATATTAAAGACAAATGGAGGAAAACATAAAGCTAACTATCTTTAATTATGAATGGATTAAACAATCCAATTAAGCAAAAAAAGAGTAAGAGATTGGATAAGCATGTAGTGGATATCCTGCTATCCAGGGGAGGGGTGGGGAGTAGGGGGGAAAAACTGTAACAGAAAGCTTTGTAAGGGTTAATGTTTAGGAATTACCCATACATATGTTTTGCAAACAAAAAGTATTCATAATAATAAAAAAATAAAAAGAAAAAAAAGAGATTGGATAAGAAAACAAAACTCTGAAATCATAAAGAAAGGAAAGGACCCCACATGTGCAAGAATGTTTGTGGCAGCCCTTTTTGTAGTGGCTAGAAACTGGAAACTGAATGGATGCCCATTAATTGGAGAATGGCTGAATAAATTATTGTATATGAATGTTATAGAATATTACTGTTCTATGCAAAACGACCAGCAGGATGATTTCAGAGAGGCCTGGAGAGACTTGCATGAACTGATGCTGAGCGAAATGAGCAGAACCAGGAGATCATTATACATGGCAACAACAATACTATATGATGATCAATTCTGATGAACATGGTTCTCTTCAACAATGAAATGTTTCAAACCAGCTCCAATTGTTCAGTGAAGAAAGCCATATACACCCAGAGAGAGGGATGTGAAATATGGACAACATAACATTTTCATGCTCTCTATTGATGTTTGCTTGCATTGTGTTTCCTTTCTCTGATGTTTTTTCTTGTAGATATGATTTTCTTGCACAAAAATGATGTGTGGAAATATATATATATATATATATATTCGATTTGTCAAGTATTTTAACATAATTAACATGTAGTGGATATCCTGCCATCTAGGGGAAGGGTGGGGAGTAGGGGGAAAAATTTGTAACAGAAAGCTTTGTAAGGGTTAATGTTGAAGAATTACCCATACATGTTTTGCAAATAAAGTTTTAATAATAATAAAAAATTAAAAAAAAAACCAAACCCTATAATTTATTGCTTACAAGAAAACATTTAAGAAATAAAGACAGGGGCAGCTAGATGGCGCAGTGGTTAGAGCACCAGCCCTGAAGTCAGGAGGACCTGAGTTCAAATCTGGTCTCAGACACTTCCTAGCTGTGTGACCCTGGGCAAGTCACTTAACCCCAATTGCCTCAGCAAAAAAAAATAAATTAAAAAAAAATAAAGACAAACAATGAAACTGAGGAAATACTGCGTTTTTTTTTACTATGAATCAAATTAATACAAAAAAGGAGTTATAATGATACTAATAAATGCTAATAAAAACATTCAAAAATTTTTAAAGGAATAAACATTTAAATTCATAAAGGAATCATTAACTGATATACAAAAAGACAACCAAACAAAACCAACCTCACAATGGTTACAGAAGACTTAGTCACTCCTTTTATTTTTTTGGTGATTTTTTTATGGGGGGAGTTTTGGATAAGTCTGACAAAAGAATAAAAGATAAAATGTGGAACTGAACAAATTCCTGGAGAAACTGGAGCTAAAACATTTAAGGTATCTTCCAAATGGAAATGTAAAAGAAGAAATACATATTTCTCATTTCCAAGTTCCACATGAAACTTTTACAAAAATGTATTGCATTAGAAATATTGCAAACAAATTTTAAAAGGCAGAAATGCTAAATATATTCTTTACATACAATAACACAATAAAAATAAATTAAGGGATCACAAATGAAACACGAACTCAAATGAGAGACCTAATACTGAAATCTATTTAAATAAGTGATTCAAAGAACAAATCACAGAAACAATAATTATGTGAAAGAAAATAGGATGATGAAAGAACATAAAATTTCTATGATGAAGTTAAAGACGTCCTTAGGGCTAGCTGTGTGACCCTGGGCAAGTCACTTAAACCCAATCGTCTCAGAGAAGTCCTTAAGGAAAAAGGCATACTCCTTTAACATACATGAACCAAATGGAGAAGGTGGGGAAAGATTAATGATGGGATCTCTTGATCAAAAGGTATGGTTATCTTTGTCATTTTATTTGCATATTTCCACATTGTTTTCCAAAATGATTATACCATTTCACAGTTCTATGAACAAGATAAAGGGTACCTATCATCTGTCTTCTTTTAATCAAATTAACTAAAAGTTACCAGCTTTTAGTTTTATTTATGATTTTTTTATTGTTTCCAGCTTCTTTAATTTTAAATGTTTAGTCTTTTACATTTATTTATCTTCTTAATTTAAATACCCCAAGAATGACAGTAATACACAGAAAGTTTCCATATGCACCTAAACATTTATAGTAATGTTTTTTATGATGATAAAGAATTAGAAATAAAGCAGATCCACATCAATTGGGGTACAGCTAAATAAATTGTTGTAAATAAATGTAATGGAATATTACTGTGCTAAAAAAAATTAATTATGAGGGGCAGCTAGGTGGCGCAGTAGATAGAGCACCAACCTTGAAGTCAGGAGGACCTGAGTTTAAATCTGGTCTTAGACACTTCCTAGGTGTGGGACCCTGGGCAAGTCACTTAACCCCAACCCAATTGCCTCAGCAAAAAGAAAATAATAATAATGAACTGACAAATACAGAGAAGCATAAAAAGATCTATATGAACTGATGCAAAAGAAAGTAAGCAGTGCCCCCCCCAAAAAAATGCAGACAATGACAACTATTCAATTGGAAATGATCCACCAAAAACTCCAACGTGAATGTACGTGAATGTAACAAGATTATAAAGATGAAGCCTGATTTAAATAAAGTATTATTAGTTGACATTTACATCCCACTCCTTTGGAGATATGGAAAGTCCAAATACTGTACAAGTTTTTGAACTTTATCAATGTATTGATCAGGCGTTCTGACTTTTTTTTTCCTTTTTTTTTAAGTACTACTTGTTATGAGATAGATTTCCAGAAAAGAGAGGGAGAAGTATACTGCGCAAATCTATGATAATAAAAAAAAATAAATGACATCAATAAAAATAAAAACAGGGAACAGTGCTCTGAGAAGATGGCAGAGTAGGTCAGAAAACTCTTAGCTCTCCAAATTTCTCCCACAAAAAAAGAAAGAACATCATCTCAGCATGAAAATAGTTTTCCTCCTAAAACAACTCAAAAAGACCTCAGGAAAAACTCAGCTCAAGGGCAAAAAAGTTCAGCTTGAGTGAGTGCAAACACCTGCAAGTCAACTTTTCAGGAATCGACCAACAAGGAGCTCTGGGGGCAGTTGGAGCTAGAAGGAATATAATTCCAGTCCCAAACCTAAAAAGGGGATTTAAAAAATTTTTAAAGGATTTTGAAACTCAAATAAGTGAAATCAGGAAAAAAATAGGGGGAAAAAATTAGGAGCAATCCAAGAAAATCATGAAAAGAAAGTCAATCAAATAGAAATAGAGTATCAATTTTTTTTTCTTTTTGCTGAGGCAATTGAGGTTAAGTGACTTGCCCAGGGTCACACAGCTAGGGAATGTTAAGTGTCTGAGATCAGATTTGAACTCAGGTCCTCCTGACTTCAGGACTGGTGCTCTATCCACTGCGCCATCTAGCTGCCCCGAGTATCAAAAATTTAAGGAAGAAGATAATTCCTTAAAAACTAGACTTGGGCAAGAAGAAACTAATGGCATTATAAGACACCAAGAAAAAGTTTTAAAAATTCAAAAGAAAAAACAGAAGAGAAAGTGAAACCTAATCAGAAAAACAAATGAAATTGAGAACAGATCAAAGAGACAATAAAAGAATACTTGGACTACCTGAAAGGTTGTGACCAAAAAGAAGAATCTTGATAGAATATTTCAACAAATTATTGCGAAAGTTTGAAATTAGACAAGATAGCAAATCAGAAATAGAAAAAAAAATCCATGAATCACTCCATATGAAAAGATCTCAGAAGGAAAACTCATAGGAATATTATAGCCAACTTTCAAAGCTTCCAGGTTAAGGATAAAATACTGCAAGCAACAAGAAAAAACAATCTAAATATCAGAAGATTACATGAGATCTAGCATTACTATTTTGAAGAACCATAATTCTTAGAATATTTTTGCTCTATTTCATAGAGTAAAAGATCTGGGATTATAATCAAGGGGTAACTTGCACAGAAAAGTCAAGTAAAATCTTGACTAAAAAAAAGTTGAAAAGTTTTAGATATTTGTGTCAAATGCATTTAATAGAAACAAAAACACAAAAAAATAGAAAACTAATAGAAAATTCTACATATAAGGACGAGGAGAAATATAAAGTAAACATTAAAGATCAATTAAAAGGGACTCAAAGTCAAAATATTAACTTCTTATATGTGAAAATGTTATCAGTATTATTATGACTATCCTTATTTTGGCAGCTTTAGAGAAAAGCATGGGTTGAGCTATATATGGCTGGGTGATTCTAAAAAAAAGCTGGAAAAAATAAAAAGATGTAATTATAGAAATGAGGCATAAAAGGAAGAACTGATACAGAAGCAGCAAGTTGGGGTGAGGGTGGGTAGTACTGAATTTTCATCAGGAATGGGTTAAAGTGGGAACAACACATCTAGAAAGGTATAAAAGTTTTCTAAATTCAGAAAGAAATAAGGGATGAGGATATGGGCAGGGGAAAGGCAAGGGAAGGACTCTTAGAAAAGTGGGTATGTTAAGGAAGAGTGCAAAGTTATAAGTAGAAGCAAATTAGAAGAATAAACAGGATGAGAAAAGTAGCTAGGAAAAATAGAAAGGAGTGAAACACAAGTAATGGTAGCTTAGAATGTGAATGAGATGAATTTACTCATAAAATTGAAACCACATTAAAATTTTGAATTCAACAATAGGATACTTTCAGGAAACAGTAGAAATGAGAGACACAAAGATAAAGTAAAGGGTTAAAGAACAATTTATTATGTAAATAAAAGAGGGGTAGTAATCATAATCTCAGACAAAATTAAACGTAAAATAGATTAAAAGAAAAAATAAGGAAACTACATTAGATAGCACCAATATTATTTAATATTGTTTTAGACTATTTAAAATAACTAGACACTATAAAATACCTAAGAGTATATCTGCCAATTGTAGTGGCTAGAAACTGGAAACTGAATGGATGCCCATCAATTGGAGAATGGCTGAATAAATTATGGTATATGAATGTTATGGAATATTATTGTTCTGTAAGAAACGACCAGCAGGACGATTTCAGAGAGGCCTGGAGAGACTTGTGTAAATTGATGCTGAGTGAAATGAGCAGAACCAGGAAGCATGCGCAAGTCAACGAATTCAGAAATATTTGGACACTGCTCTCTGAAGAACTTCATATCAGGTTTGTCTAACTCGGACAGAGGAATAAACAAGCAGACTCGGATATAGGCCAGAAGTGAGGGTAGGACTCAGCTCAGCTCAGCTCATCCTGGCAAAAACTCCAAACTCCAAATTCCAAACACCTGGAGTTTATCTGAGGCACTCGGGACACTGCCCTGATTGAGGGCAGATGTTCTGGCAGACTTGCCTTTGTTTAAGGAGTAATTTGGACTTAGTCCTAGCCCCCACCGGCCCAGCACCTTAAGTTAGGCCCAGCACCTTAAGTTAATTCGCAGAAGTGCCCCAGGGCAAAGAGCTTTAGCCGCCGATTCTCCAAACCTTAAAGAGATATACACGCTGTCTAAAAAAAATGAAGAAGCAAAAGAGAGCTCTCACCATAGACAGATTTTATCGAGACAGAGAAGGGCTGACCCCAGATCCTGAGGTTCCTTTAGACAAAACTCAAGAGGAAATCAGCAAGGACCATCACTGGTCCCCTTTTCAAAAGGCCTTTCTGGAAGATTGCATAAAGAACCTCAAAAGAGAGCTGGAGGATAAATGGGAAAATAAATTGAAATCAGTGCAAGAAGGATACAATATCTTGCAAGAAGGATATGATGCCCTGCAAAAGAGATATGAAAAAGACACCAATTTATTGAAAAATAAAATTAGTGAAGTGGAAAAAGAGTGCAATGAACAAAAAAATTTAATTGGCCAGTTACAAAAGGAGCTTAAAAAGGTAACTGAAGAAAACAACACTTTAAAAATAAGAATTGAACAAATGCAAGTGAATGACTCAGTAAGACTTCAAGAATCAAACAAAAACAAAAAAATGAAAAATTAGAAGAAAATATGAAATATCTCCTAGGAAAAACAACTGACTTGGAAAATAGATCTAGGAGAGACAATCTAAGGATTGCTGGACTTCATGAAAGCCATGATGAAAAAAAGAATCTAAACACTATCTTCCAGGAAATCCTGAAAGAAAACTGCCCTGAGATTGTAGAATCAAAGGGCAAAATCACGATTGAAAGAATTCACTGATCACCTCCTGAAAGAGACCCCAAAATTAAAACCCCAAGGAATATGGTGGCTAAATTTCAGGACTATCGCACTGAGGAAAAGATTCTGCTAGCAGCTAAAAAGAAACAATTCAAATAGCGAGGATCAATAATTAGAATCACACACGATTTCTCAGCCTCCACATTGAAGGATCAAAGGGCCTGGAACCAGATATTCCAAAAGGCAAAGGAACTGGGATTACACCCAAGAATAACCTATCCAGCTAGAATGAGCATTATCCTCCAGGGAAGAAGATGGTCGTTCAATGATATAGGTGAATTTCACCTATTTCTAATGAAAAGACCAGATCTGAACAAAAAATTTGACCTCCAAACACAGAACTCAAGAGAAGCATAAAAAGGTAAAAAGGAAAGGACTCCTGAGAACTTTATTTCTACTATGGGGATACTTAAAGTTTGGGGGTATAATTAACTAGATATTACTTTGATAGTATGAAAAAGAAAACTAGAGGGGGAAAGGTTGTCATACTGGGGAAAAGAGGAAAAAAGTGGTAAAATAAGATCTAAAAAAAAGGAGGTAAAAACAAGATAAAATCTCTTGAAGAGGCAAAGAAAACCTAATATAATTGAGAGAAAGAGGGGAGGGAGATGAGCATTGTGTAAATTTTACTCTCATCAGGTTGGGCTCTAAAAGTGTATATCAGACACTTGATTTCACATAGAAACTTGTCTGTTGCTAGAGGGAAGTGGGAGGGAAAGGAGGAAAAAGAAAGGGATAAATTATTAGAAGGGAAAATACAGGAATCAGGGGAAAGGAGTTAAAAAAAGGGGGAGGGAATCTAAAGGGTGGTGGATTGTTTGGGAGAGGGGGTCATCAAAAGCAAAGTACTGAGGAGGGGGGAAGGGAGAAAGGGGAAAGGAAAGGGGAGTATTGTTTGGGGGAGGGGTCATCAAAAGCAAAGTACTGAGGAGGGGGGAAGGGAGAAAGGGGAAAGGAAAGGGGAAAACATAACTTGGGTAAATAAGATGGCAGGAAATAAAGAATTAGTTATTCTAACTGTGAATGTGAATGGGATGAACTCTCCCATAAAGTGGAAGCGGATATCAGACTGGATTAAAAACCAGAATCCCACAATATGTTGTCTACAAGAAACACATCTAAAACATAGTGACACATATAGGATGAAGGTAAAAGGCTGGAGCAGAACCTATTATGCTTCAGGTGAACAAAAAACAGCAGGGGTAGCAATCCTTATCTCAGATCAAGTAAAAACCAAGATAGATCTAATCAAAAGAGATAAGGAAAGAAACTATTTTATTAAAGGGTACCATAGATAATGTAGCAATATCAATACTAAATATATATGCACCAACTGCAATAGCATCCAAATTCCTAGGGAAGAAATTAAGAGAGATGCAAGAAGAAATAGACAGCCAAACAATACCAGTGGGGGATCTCAACCTTGCTCTCTCAGAATTAGATAAATCAAACTACAAAATAAACAAGAAAGAAACTAGGGAGATAAACCAATTGTTAGAAAAGTTAGGTATGATAGATCTATGGAGAAA
>JAJPUD010004903.1:61170-178686 GCA_023553655.1 Myrmecobius fasciatus | reverse complement strand
TGTAGGGAACAGAGTCAAATTTATAAAAATAAGTCATTTTCCAATTGAAAAATGGTAAAAGGATATGAACAGGCAGTTTTCAAATGAGTACTCAAAGTTATAGTGAGATAAAAAATGCTCTAAATCACTATTGATTAAAAAATGTAAATTAAAATAATTCTGAAATACTCCCTCACACTTATTAGAAATGACAAGTGCTGATGAGCATGAGAGAAAATGGGTAAAATAGATATACTAATAAACTATTGATAGAGTTGTTACCTGGTCCAATCATTCTGGAGTTTTGAACTATGTACAAAAGTCAATAACATTGTGTATACCCTTTGACTTAGCAATATCACTATTAGGTATATACTGCAAAGAGAGCAAAAACAAAAGCAAAAGACCTATATGTACCAAAATATTTTTTAAATTTAATTTGTTAATTTTTAATTTTTTTTATTTGCAGAACATATGTATAGGTAGTTTCTCAGCATTGATCTTTACAAAGCTTTCTGTTACAAATTTTACCCCCAGTCCCCACCCCTCCCCTAGATGGCAGGAAATCCATTACATGTTAATTATGTTAAAATACTTGACAAATTGAATATATGTATACATATTTCCACACTTATCATTGTTGTGTAAGAAAAATCATATCTACAAGAAAGAAAAATCAGATAAAGGAAATACAATGCAAGCAAACATCAATGGAGAGCATGAAAATGTTATGTTGTGGTCCACATTTCACATCCCTCTCTCTGGGTATATATGGCTTTCTTCACTGCACAACTGGAACTGGTTTGAAACATTTCATTGTTGAAGAGAACCATGTCCATCAGAATTGATCGTCATATAGTATTGTTGTTGCCATGTATAATGATCTCCTGGTTCTGCTCATTTCACTCAGCATCAGTTCATGTAAGTCTCTCCAGGCCTCTCTGAAATCATCCTGCTGGTCGTTTCTTACAGAACAATAATATTCCATAATATTCTTACAGAACAATAATATTCCATAATATTCATATACCATAATTTATTCAGCCATTCTCCAATTGATGGGAATCCATTCAGTTTCCAGTTTCTAGCCACTACAAAAAGGGCTGCCACAAACATTCTTGCACATGTGGGGCCCTTTCCTTCCTTTATGATTTCTTTAGGATATAAGCCCAATAGAAATGCTGCTGGGTCAAAGGATATGCACAGTTTGATAACTTTTTGAGCATAGTTCCAAATTGCTCTCCAGAATGGCTGGATCCTTTCATAGCTCCACCAATAATGCATCAGTGTCCCAGCCTTCCCACATCCCCTCCAACATTCATCATTATCTTTTCCTGCCATGTACCAAAATATTTAAAACAGCTTTTTTTATGATGACAAAGAATTGGAAATTGAAGGGATCCTCATCAATTGGGGAATTGCTGAAGAAGCTGTGATATGATTGTGATGGATTTATTGTGCTATAAGATATGATGAGGAAGGATGGGCTCAGGAAAAAAAAAACATAGCAAGACCTATATGAACTGATGTGAAATGGAGAACTGGGAAATCATTGTACATAATAACAATGTTGTAATGATGATCAACCATGAAAGTCTTGGCTATTCTGATCAATATAACGATCCAAGACAATTCTAGAGGATTCATGATGAAAAAATGGTATCCACTTCCAGAGAGAGAACTGATGATTTTGAATGCGGATTGAAGTAGCACTTTCTCACTTTTTCTTAGTGATATGGCTAATATGGAAATGATTTCATATGTATAATTGATATCTTTTTGCTTGCCTTCTCAAGGGATGGGGAGGGGTGGAAAGGAGGGAGAGAATTTGCAACTCAAAATCTAAAAAGAAAAGAATGCTATTTTTTTAAGAAAAGGAAAGGGCATCATTGAAATGAGGAAAGTAGGAGAAAATGGGAGATGTGAGGTCATGATGAAGCATGTTCAGTGGAACTGAGATGCTATAAAAATAAAGAAGGTTGTGAATGGAGGTGAACTTTGGAATGGATCAAACAAGATAAGGGTACCATGAAAACTAGTATATGTAGGGGACTATAACAAAATACAGAAGATAGTATGAATGAATGAAAGGGAAAAAATCATTACATTATTATTAGGTGTTAGGCTGGGAATTTGACACAATCAACTAGATAAGCCACTTCCTTAACTCAAACAGCTTATTCTAATAGAAATGGACAATTCCTACATTAGGGTGGTGACCAGGGAAGGGGAATGTCTGGGGAATCACAGGGCTGCTGAATTAATCCTTACAGAAGTCAACTGACAGACTCTTTGCAGGAACAATGATATAATAGTATTGATTTGGTTCTGGATGACAGAACAAGATGTGGAAAGCTGAGGAGGAAGGGAATTGTAAGTAGACTTAGAAAAGATGGTAAGGTAGCTAGGATGGACACCTGGAGGCGATGTGAAGCATGGTCTGGGTCTGTCTACTTTAAACTAGATGGTAAGCATAGGGAGATAACGGGTTTCAAAATAGGAGAGATTGTTTAGTGATGGTCAAAATGATTCGATATTTTAAAGTTTAAAATGGGAATTATAAGATGCTTATGTAACAAATCTTCTCGATCTCTCTAAGCCTCAGGTCCACTCTCCTTCTGTAAAATGAGAGAATGGGACATGATCTTCAAGATCCTTTTCTAATTTTTTTTGGTCTAAAAGCCAATTCCCCCTACATATAAAGAGTGACCATGATGATCTAGGGTCATCATTTTCAGGGTGTGGTAGGTGCTAGATTGCCCTTCCCCTTCGTGAAAAGTTCTGGAACTGAAGGTACCTGGGATACTCTGACCTTGTGAAGATGGTATGACTACTGCTTAAGAAGTAGACGTTCAACCTGTCAGCTAAGAAGACTTCGAATCCGTAAGAGCCACTCAGTGGAGACAAATTCTGACAAAATCTGGTCTTGGGACAGGAATCTACCACGAGGGGGCAGCGCGCTGCAGGGAATATCTTCACTCCAGTTGGCAAGCAAAGCTACCAAACTTCCCCAGCTTCTCCAGTTCCTCCCGTACGTATTTCCGTTGCTCTGACGCTCTCCTGAGCCATGGGGTCGGGAAGGAGAAATCGATTCCTTGCCTCCCCCTATCCATCCCTCTTCTTTTAGCCAAAGGGAAATTCGAGTAGGAGTGAAGAGGTGTTGCAGTGGGAGACATTGGAGGCTTTCAAGACATCTCAATCATTGGAATTGCGTTTCTTTGGACGTGGGAGAACTCGGAGAGTTTCTGTGGCGATCGCTTTCAGTCAGAGGAGGGGCAGTGTGTCCCTGCTGGGCACTGAGGGCAACAAGAGGGCACAGAGCATTGAAGGATCTGCAGTTCTGCCGAAGGCCTTGTTCAAGCAGTTGCTGAGACGGGTCAGGAGCTGGGACGTCAAGTGCGTAGACTGTCCTGGAGAACAGATGCACGGTGAATTGCGCATCCAGTGTGAACTTCAGGAACCTCTCCCTTCCAGTGCTAATACCAAGCTTAGCTGAAGCAGCCCTGACGGTTGCAGCGGCATCCCAGGGCATCGCTGGAGCTGTCATTCCTCTGGAGGAGCAGAGGGTAGAAGGCTTAGGATGCTCGAGGGAGTTAGCTGTCTAGAATGATGCATCTGGTCCTCTGCCCAAGTCTCTTTTAAAAAGAAAACAAACAAATCCCAATCAGAACAGACTCCAGCGATGAAGACAAGGATTCTGACAACACAGACAAAACTTTATGACCCCTTTCGCTTCAGATCAGCTTGATCAAATTTCTGAGTTCCACGGTAAATATCTTTCTACTGGGGATGTGAAAATGGTGATAATTGATAGGAAAAAGAGAGTTTTATCAGTGGTGAGGAGAGAGAATTGAAGAGTCCTCCCCATCTTTCTTTTTCACGACTCCGGAAGGATCATATAAGGGGGATAACTGGCTGCCACCAATCAGTTAGAGGGAGGAACGAATTACTGTATTAAGAAATGGATTTTTGCCCTTTCCTGTAACCTCCACCCATCTTGTGTCCCCAGCATCCTGCAGTGAAGGTGACTGACTCCCTGCCAGTTTGTTTCAATGTTAGCTTGCAGTGTACTTTTTTTTTTCCTGGAGGAAAAGGGAGGATCCAGCTAACGCCAAAAGCTCCGGGGGTGATGGTGATGGGGGAAGGCGATAGGGACCTGTGATCAGGTGGTGGGAAGCCCCATGGAGACGCCGCGGAGGCGGTACAGTTTGGCAGGACTGCGGTGGGTAAGCTCCGACAAAGCTCCTGAGACTCCTCTTGTCTTGCTGGTCCGGTTGCTGCTGCGTTTGCTTTCTTACTTTCCTCTGTCTGAAGGCTACCTCACTGGCGCCCTGGACCACCACTGAACCTTTGGAACCCACTAAGTCAGCCCTGCGTCTCCCCCTTACCCCCCCCCCCCGCTGATTTTACCCTCTGTGCCCCACCCTACCCATGGACACGCGTGTACAGGTGTAGCTCATCTTATCCTAATGCCTGTTTGCTTGTTTGCCTGCCCGCCTGCCCTCTGCGGGACAGACAGCTGATTTGCTTGGGAGGTCCTAGGACTTGGGGGTGGGGGATCGGGAGATCTAGCCGCAAGGCTGGGTGAGGTATTGGCTCGGAGGTTAGTAAGAATTGGTTCCCCAGAGAGCGCGTAACTCCTGAAGCCGGTCCGAAGGGTTGTTTCTGCACCACTTTTTCATTGCTGCTCCTGTAGCCTTCGGGACCCAGAACATTTGGGAAGAGGGGAGGTGGTGACATCACGTCCAGAGATCGAGGGAGGGAGCTGGAAAACTCCCTTCCCCATTGATCTTCGTTCCTAGCGTTTCCTGGCTACATCCGCTGTTAATCTGTGGATGAAGTTGGCTGGGTCCCCTTTTTTGCGTCTCCCCTGGAGGGTGGCTGCACTGATGCCTCCTGCCAGCGGCAGGCCCACAGTACCCGGGACTTAGGGCTGCTGCGTTGTCTGCAGCCGCTACCACCGGACTCCATGCTCCTAGGAGCGTCTTGGTTGTGCGCTTCCAAAGCCGCTGCAGCGCAGAACGAAGGAGAAGAGGAAAGGCAAGGGGAGAGAAGGAGGAGGCGAGTGGCAGCAGCAGCAGCAGCAGCAGCAGCAGGAGGAGGAGAAGAAATGGACGAGTCCTCCTTGTTGGATTTACTGGAGTGCTCGGTGTGCTTGGAACGTCTGGACACTACTGCCAAGGTGCTTCCATGCCAACACACCTTCTGCCGCCGCTGTCTAGAGAGCATCGTCTGCTCTCGCCACGAGCTGCGCTGCCCGGAGTGTCGCATCTTGGTGGGCTGTGGGGTGGATGAACTGCCTGCCAATATCCTGCTCGTCAGGCTGCTAGATGGTATCCGCCAGAGACCCCGTGGAAGCGGCGGGGGAGGTGGGAGCAGCAGCTGCAGCAGCAACGGGAATAGCCCCACGGCCCGAGGTCATGGTCCTACCCCAGCAGGAGGAGGTGGAGGCAATGCCTCGGGGTCCCCAGCCTATCACCCAGCCGCAGCCGCAGCCGCAGCAGCCGCCACGATCTCTGGGGGTACCAGCGCAGCCGCCAGTCTTCGAGAGCTTGCCGCAGCTAGTAGGAGCGCCCTACTGGGAAAGGTGGGTACCTACCGCCACCGAATAAGTGCCTTGGGTTAGAAGTAGAGAAGGGCTCAAGAAACGCGACCCGCGAATGGCGCGGGCTCTTTCTTCACGTGTTCTCTCACTACTCCTCCGCCACTCGCCACTCTTTCCCGCTCTATGGTTTGCTTTTCCAGGAAGTTTTCTAAACATTTCTCTATTCCACCCCCAAGTCTTAACTCCTGGATCATGACATTTATTAGTTTCTGGAATTTTTGCACCAATTTCTGATCTGCCCCTCATTCCTTCCTTAGCCCCTTCTATCCCACAACCACCTGTGCTTAGAAGTATCTCTTCAGGAACACATAGTAAAACCACCCTTTCCTCCTATGTTTCACTTGTCCTCAGGGCTCCAGCATCCTACTTTCCCTGATTTATAGTTCTTTGCCCAGCTACACTCCTATAAGATTTCCATTAATCTTATGCACTCCCTTTCCCCTCTTCCTTTTGAGGGTTGTCAATACCTCAGCCTTTCGGGAATCACCCCCTAATTTCATACTCTCACTACTGAAACCTTAAATTGGCGACTAAAGTTCATTGTTCTTTTGTAGGTGAATAAAGTTTTTCTGTCATTCCTTCCTTATCCCTCTTCAGACCCTTCCCTCATCATTTGAGGGTAGGTGGGGGGTATGCCTCAGCTGGTTGTGTTTTGTAGATGGAGAGAAAGCCACTCTCTGGGGGAACTGAGTTTCCTTAAAACAAATCAAAATCCTCTTTGGTAGGAAACGAAAGAGTTAACAGTCACGTGAGCAAAGGAGCCCTTTCGGCTGAGCCCTCGACTGGACTTGGCAGCATCTGTCAGGAAGCGATTGTCTTTTTCATAGCTCTTAGCAGGGCAAGGTTTGCATTCCCACATGAGTCGTTATTCTGGGTTTGTGCGGCTTTCCACTGCTTCTAGTTTTTAGCCAACGGGGTCATCTCTTTCAAGGCTTTTGTGATTTGGTTTCAAAATCTTTTAGATCTAGTGATTACCTAGTCTTACTTATCCTTTTTTCACTGATACCCCGTGGGGGTCCTTCTGTGAAGGGCAAGTCTGTATTGTGCTGATGAAGTGAGAAGCAACTTGTACTAGATATTTTAAATGGGAAGAACAATTCCATATTCCATTCTCAAGATTAAAAAAGTTCAACATCAGTAGGTTGAAAACATGGTTTAATTTCACTCATATAAGCTGAGCTAATCTTTCCCCCCCCTGAGGAATTGATAAGTAAGAGAAGGTTTGATTTAAATAATTCATAAACGTGTTACAATATTGTTGAAATATTATGAAATCATATAATACAATGAAATTACTGAAATTAAAAAAAAAAAACAACTTTGCCCTAGCATTCCAATTGAATTGATGAATTGAAATGTGCTCAAAACGGCTGACCACATTTTAGAGAATGTTTAGAAACGCCATTCTCTTCATACTGTCAATTATAGCTCTTTCTAGTAGATCTAGTTAAGAAATATTTGCTTGTCACTATTGTCTAATTCAGAATCAAGACAATGTTCAGTTTTTTAAAAAATAAGTCCAAATCCAAACTCAGTCTACATGAGCACAGAATTATAGTATATAAATTTAAGACGTTCCTCTTCTTTATTATTGTTTGACCTAATATATATTACTTAGAGAACTATTCTGGGGGAGTTTACACCTCAAAGGAAGCACTTATCATTAAGCAATATCTCTGTGACTTCTGGAAACAAATACTATTCTGTTTCTAAACTTTTTGGAACACTCAATCTGGAGCATTTTTTTGTTTAGTTTTTATGGAAAAAATGCTGAGTGATACTTTGCTAAATATTTATAGTGATTTTGCATGAATTTTCCTGAAACAGAACTTTTCATATATGGCCTCTGAAATATGGAAGATCACTGCCATAGCATTTCACTTGTAATTTTATGTTCTTGCATCCTTTTAAGTTTCATTCTGGGTAATTATTGAAGTTGTTAGTAGAGTAAGAATGATTAAAATGGGATTTTTATTAACAACTTAAAAGTTTTTATGTAAGGGTACATATAGTGTGAATCTTGTATAGTATTTTTTGCAATTTATAAGGTTATTTCACATCTGTTCTCTCTTTGATTTTCAGAGTAAAACTATTAGAAAGCGATGGCAGATATTATCTCCATTTTACAGGAAAACCTAGACTTGGAAATCAAATGACTTACTTAAGATCAAGTAGTTAGTTAATAGAGGAGTTTGGAGTAGAGCCATATTTTTTGACCCACTAATTGAGTGCTGCTCTCTAATATGTGGCCTTTGCTTGTTAAATATTTTATGACATTAAATAACAAAAACAATTTCATCACTCACTAGTTCTTTATCTCCATGCCCTCTTGAAAGGTACCATCACTGAATTCTGTTGAAAGTCTGATGTTAAGACCAATTACTCAGGAATTTATGTGGTATTTTGCCCATACTTAGATATTAATAGCCAAAAGTGGGGGAGAAGAAGGTTATATTTTGTCCCTAGTTATCCAGAAGAATGAAAAGGATAAAAGTTTTCATCCTTTGGTTAGGAAGTAGTTGAAGCCCAGGACAAGTGAGGAAATGGTAAAAAGAATCTCTAGCTATTTAAAATCAACCAGCTTGATTAAATACTTTCTGGTCACATGTTTGGAATAAATTGTAACATGTTAATCTGAAAGAATAACCAGAAGTGATTGCTGAATCTTGGTTAATATTTGAGGAATCCTGGAGAATTGGAGAGATACCCAGTACTGGAGATGGTTGAATATTTCCTGATTTTAAGGAAGTAGATGCATTCTATAAAATGCAAACTAATGAATCTGTCCCCAACAAAGTTCTAGAACAAATTATTTATTGATGGTTTGTGGGTATTTAGTGTTCACTAGAAATCTGTGTGTTCATTAAGAACAAATAAATCCTATCAATCTAACTTCATTTGTTTTGTTGACAAATTAGTATTTCTGGTATGAATAAGGAAATACATTACACTTACATTCAGCACAATTTTCTCTCAATATTCTTGTAGAATGACATATAAAAACGTTAATTAAATGGTTATATATTCAGCTTGATCCATAACTGACTGACTGACTAGACCAAGAGTATCAGTTAAACAATTAATGCTAATCTGGATGGGGCATTCTGATGGGATGCCTCAGGCCTGTCTTCAGGCCTACTCCATATTCCATTTGTATCATTGACTTGGATGGAAATATAGATAACATGCTCTTTAAACATAGGGATGACTTAACCGGGAGGATTGGTTTATTTGTTGAAGACAGGATCTTTAGTTCTCATATTTGAAACCTAATTTTAACATGAATTTATTCTAAATAAAAGCCTGTCTCGCTTGAAAAAAAGCAAGTATAAGAATGAAATGTGTGACTAAATGGTAATTCATATAAAAAAGAGGGAATTAGTTTTGACTATAAGTTTGAATATAAGATGAGACCCCACTTAAAAGCTATTATAATAACTTTTAGATTGCATCAATAAATTTACCATCCAAGTCAAAACAATTACTTTCAATAGTTCTACTACAGTCTGAGTAAACCATATTTTGAGAAGGACATCAACAAATTGGAGTATAACCAGTATGATGAGGGATATGGAAAAGATGCTGAATGAGAAACCAAAATGCAGAATCCATGGAAAAGATTGCTTGAATAGAACATGGTAGCTATCTTCACATTCTTTCTTTCTTTTTTTTTGTTTTCTTCATTAAAGCTTTTTATTTTTCAGAACATATGCATGGATAATTCTTCAACATTAACCTTTGCAAAACCTTGTATTCCAATTTTTCCACATCTTCCCCACTCCCTCCCTTAGATGGCAAGTAGTCCAATATATGCAACCTATAGTCTTTTTTTTTTTAAGCTTTTTATTTGTATAACATATGTATGGGTAGTTCCCCAACCTTGATCTTTACAAAGCTTTCCAATACAAATTTTACCCCCAGTCCCCTTCCCTCCCCTAGATGGCAGGAAGTCCACTACATGTTAATAATGTTGAAATGCTTGACAAGTTATGCAAGAAAAATCCTACCTACAAGAAAAAAAAATAATCAGAGAAAGGCAACACAATGCAAGCAAATGTCAATAGAGATCATGAAAATGTTACGTTGTGGTCCATATTTCATGTCCCTCTTTCTGGGTGTATATGGTTCATGGACATTCTTTCTATATCATACCAGAGGGCAGAACCTGGATTAATAGATGGAAATTATAAGGATGTAGATTTTTGCTCAATACAAGGCAGAATTTTGTAATAATTAAAGCATTGTAGAAGTAGAATGGGTCATTGAGTGAGGTACTGAATTCACAATCATTGGAGCTATTTAAGTGTTGGATAAATGACCACTTGTTGGGACATCAATTATTAAATTCATGCTTTGGGTAATGAGTTGGAAGGGACCATAAAGGTCACTTGGTTTAACCCCAAGATTAAAACTAAGCTGTTTTACTAGTCAGAATTTTATCCAAAAATGTTAAAATGTAAATAAACTTGTTTATTTAAGGTTTGAGTTTTTGGTACTCAGTAGTTGCCTGCTGGCATAATAGAAACACGGTTCTTATTTTGTTAGCCATGTCAATTTGTGTGCTGTGAGAACTCTGCAAACATAAGGGATTATTATTTATTAAGTAGTTCCTAAAATTTGGCAGGTAAAGGACTTTAGCTGGAAGTCAGTTTTGCATTTCAATCAACAAATATTTGAATGTTTCCTATGTGTAAGGACCTTTAAGCAATACATAAAAATCACATTGAATCCTCGTGACAAAAATACATGGAGCTTCATGTTAATAGGCCCATCATTGTACTATTTGAAAACTATGCTAATCATCTGTTAATTGATAATTTTCATACTGGTCTCAAAAGTATACTGTCGGTGCTAGAATAAGTATTAATTCCAAACCATAATAGGTTTTCTAATCAGTAGAGTGATGGCAGTAGGAAAACATTCACAGTTAAAATAATATAAAAAGCATAAGCATTGCTTTTTATGATGTCAGGCTGACTCTTATCTAGTCATTTTTTTATTACTATAGATTTCATGTATTCAAAGTTGAAGGCTCTGAAAAAGCCAGATTCTATCTCTGAACCTGGAAGTGAATATCTCCTTATTTAATCATTGTGAACTGAAGGACAAATAATTAAGATCTGACTTGAATGGGAGGGTAATGGTTTGGAAGACTCAACCCAAACACCCCACTGAAAGGGAGATCCCCAGTCTCAGAGAATTTTTAAGGCAAGTGATTCTATATTCCTTGCAAATTCCATATTAGTCACTATGACCACATTGAATAATAAACTATAACATGTTAGTCCCTTAACTTTTCTAAGCCCTTATTTACTCATAGGAATAAGATTCTAGTCCTTAGATAGAGGCTTCCTTGGAATTCAGTCTCTGCAAGTTCAAACATTTTATTATATAAATGTTTAAAAGGTATTGCTTTAAAACCTTTAAAGAATATTTTCTAAAGATCTTCAAAGAATCCACATCTCAGAACCATCTAGTCCAACCCATACTTAAATAAAAATTCTACCTAGAACCTCCCCAACACTGTTGCCTTTAAAACTATACTGAGAGAAAGCCTACTATTTCTTGAAGCAACCCACTTGAAAGGGATGAAGATAGGAACAAATATTCATTAAAGCTTACTGTGTGTCAGGCACTGTACTAAGTGTTTTATAACTATTATTTCATCCTCATAATACTTTTGGGAAGTAGGAACTATTATTATTTCCATTTTATAGTTTGGGAAATTGAGGAAGACAAAGATTAAGTGATTTGCCCAGAGTTACACAGCTAGGAAGTGACAGAGACTAGATTTCAACTCAGATCTTCCTTATTCCAGGTCCAGACCCATATCCATACCAATCTGCTGCTATTAGGATTGGCCTGAGTAATAGAAAAGTTTTCTTTATATTAAGCCTAAATTTGCATTTCTATAATTTCCATGCCTTGATCTTAGTTCTGCCTTTTGGGAGTTAGAACTCATCTTAATACATATGAGATTTAGTCTACTCCTATAAAGTTGAGAATAATAACTTATTTTGTGGCCAGAAAAACTAATTGGTTATTGTTTGGTGCAAATGAAGACAACCAATATCACAGATATGATGGCCAGTTAATGGCTTGTGTCTCTTAATAGTTAGCTCTTATATAAGATCTTCAAAATTCTTTACATGCATTATTTCATTTGATCCTCACAACAGATTTTGGGACTATTGTGCTCTAATTGAGCCAGGTGCTCTAATAATTGGCCTATTTTATAGATGAGGAAACTGAGTCTAAGGGAGGTTAAGTGACTTGCCTTCCTTGTATCTCATCCAAAGCCTAAAACAAAATATCCCTTGTATTTACCAAGTGTTTGATAAATGTTTGTTGAATCAATGAATATATATTAGTCAGGATGAATTGCCAGAAAATGGACATAGCTGAACTGGGAAAACAATTAAAAATTTGTACCTATTGAAAATGGTTTAGTACAGTTATTTTTTACACAAAGCACTCCCTTTATACATGATATTAGAAGCTTTTAGGTAAGATTGAAAGGTTAGTAATATCTTGCTTTTGTATTCAAAATTTGGTCATGATTAGTAACCATGGATTAGTTTAGACTAATGAGAGTTCATAATGAGAGTACTTCCCTGAACCTGTTGCTTTCCTCTTTTGTCTTCTCCTTTGAAACCAGCCCAATGCTCCTGATCCATACAAGGTTCATTAAAATGAAAGAAGTCTAAACTAATCTGCTTAAGAAAAAAGCTGGAGAAGAAAATAGTCCTGCCCAGGGTTGCTGATACAGTCGGTTGGCAAGCCCCCAGTACAAAACTAAATACAGCACTTTTAATCTGTATGAGACAATAAATAGTCTACAAGTGCATAGAATTAGACTTTTTCATGGTGTGATTGTGCAGAGTAGAATTATATGCTAATTGTCTTATGTTCTAGCTATTCACAGTAGCCCTGATGACTTTGTGGAGCAGATAAAATTGTGTCTAAATTATGCACTTACTTCAAACGCATATTATGCCAATTCAATCTGTACTTTATCTTTTTCTGATAATATGATGGGGGGGGAGTTGAAGTGCAGTATTTGAATAAACATCAGTAAGATTTTGGTTGTAGGGGAAACTTTTTTTTTTGGTAGCTTCTCTTGCCAACGAGGGGTCAGTTTTTATCAGATTTTCTGTTGCTTGGAAGAGCTTCAGTTACTGAATTAGAAATGCTTGTCTAATGTTTATCCTATTTGAATTTTAATTAACCTTAAAAGAAAAGGCTAACATGGAAGGTGTTGGTAGGAGAGTAAACTTATAAAAATATATACACTCATATGTTTTATTTGCAGAGCCTCCTTAACTGACTTGAATTACAGTTGGAAAGAAAATGCAGTCAACAGTTTGAATTTTACATAGAAGTGATTGTTTTATCCTTTTGACCAAAAATCTTGTAACCTAATGTCTATGAATATTTAATGATAGAATTGCTTTTTTAAATACACTAAAACTAGTCCAAAAGAGAATTGTTTCAGTTCTTTCAAATGCATTTATACTTAGCAGGTAAGATAGTGGTCATTTGTTTGAATAGGATATTTTGGTTTTCTTTAATAGATGTGTGTGTGAGCTCCTATATGCAATTAAGTGAAATATAACTAGTTATAAGAAAGTGGGCAAAAAGGAAAGGGAGGAGAATAGAAATTCTTAAATTAAGAGAAGAGACTTAAATGATTCATATTAAACTAAAAGAGCATTCCAAGATGGAAATGAATACTGTGTACACATCACAATTCAAGTTCAAAATGCATTTTAAAGTAACTCATATTTGCTCTCTTCTGATCCCTTTATAAAACACGGTAAGAAAAAGATTGGGTCCTTCCAATATCACTCAAGAAAAATTTTATTAAAAAGACATTTGTTTATTCTTTGAAACTTTTTGGCCACATACTCTATATAGATACCTCCTATTTCGAGAATAGCTATATTTATCTTTTAAGAATTTTGTGTTTCTGATGAAAACTCTTATTTTAGAAAAAAATTTGATTTGATTGATTTAGCACTGTGTGTGAGCAAGAAGCAATAATTTCTTAGGTTTTTTCTTTTGCTTTTTTCTTTTGATGTTTTCTCATTATCCAAAAGGCATTCACAGTTTTGTTTTTTTTAAACCTAGATTATTTTTATATCACATAGAGCTTGATAGGAGTTGTGTTGGAAATAAGCATAAACTGTCTCCTTTGATATTTGAGTGCTTTCAAATAACATGATGTTGACTCCATTGTTTTGCTTGTTGAGGCATAAAGGGAATGACAACAAATTTGCATGTAGGTATTCAAAGCTTCTTTTGTGTATTATATTAATCTGATTTCACTTAAGGGTTACCTCTAGCATACAGCCTCCCCATGCCACTTTGCCAGGAATCATAAGAATTTTAACCAGCATGTACCATTAAGTTACAATATATGAAAAGTCTTTTTTTCCCTATCATTCTAAGACCTTGAGAATTTGTCTTTTGGTATCCATCTGAGTCCCAGGGAACAACCTTTATTGTTGCTCTGAGAAAAGTAAAATTCTGGCAGTAAGGGGGAAATGTTTATATTAATGGAAGTGAAATGTTATGATCACAGACTGAATTAGCTATTGACAACTATTGCTTTTTTTTAACTGAAAATAATATCATTCTTGCATGACCAGTCTTTCAAATATTCCTTTCTATTTGAAGAGTCATATAATCATTGAATCAGATGATGAGAAGGTTGATGTTTTATGCTTTTGTTATCTTGCTGGGATATAGGGACTCTCCAATTTGTATTTAGTGCTTATAGCATTTTGAATTTATTCAGTACCTATCCTAAGTACAAAGTACTATCATTTATCCATCTATTTGTCATCTATCCATCTATCCATTATCTATCCATCTATTTATCTATCCATCATCTATCCATCATCTGTCTGTCCATCATCTATCCCTCTTTCCATCATCTATTCATCATCCACCCATCATCTAGCCATCATCTAGCCATCAATCCATCATCAATCCATCTATCCATCCATCTATCTGTCCATCATCATCTATCCATCCATCCATCTAACCAACCATTCATCCATCTAAACAACCATCCATCCATCTATCCATCTAGCTAAGTATCCATCCATTTATCTATCCATCTATCTATCCATGTGGGTGTATGTGTATGGTGTTTTTAGTAGATAGGGATAAGTTTGAATTCCCAGTTTGTATATGAAGACAGTGAAAAAAGTAAGAGCTTAAGTTACTTACCTAAGATCACCATTGTCATTGGTAGATTGAGGGCTAGAACTCAGGCTTTTGGATTCTTATTTTATCTTTTTATCCACTAGATAATATATTGTTTAGATAAAAGCTTTTTAGTTTCTAAATATTGATTCAAGAGTTAAAATTATTGCATATTAACATTTACTTTGAGATTATCAGAGAGATTATCCAATGATGCCATTGGAGTAGCTGATTATAAGAGTAATGAAATCTATGAAAACCAAAACTTTGGCTTATAGAAAAATCTCATGTGCTCCTCAGGTTCCATTAGTTATGCTTCCAAATGCTCACAGAACACTTCAGCACAATGGACAGTAGCAATACTTTGTAGAATGAAATAGTATTGGGCACATGTCATGATATTTCTGACACTAATTTCTCAGAATAGTTTTCATATTTATCCCATGTTTGTTATAGTTTCAAAGTTAGTTCTGACTTGCACTAAATTTGACACATTTTATTTGTACAACTTATTTAGATATTTGATTTTGGTACAGTGAAAAGATCACTAATGTTGGCATCAGAGGACATAAGTTCAAATTCTGATTTCCCTTACCAACTGTATGACCTCAGGAAAGCCATCTCATCTTCCTGGGGCACAGATTCCTCTTCTATAATTACACAACTTTGAATAATGATTTGGATTCTTCCCAGCTCTAAAAATGCTATGATTCTACTCTTCTGTATTCTTAACGGCTGCTCTCCAAGATCTTTCTAAATCTCTAATATTTAAAACAAATAGTCACACATCTGACTATTGTGAATGCATGCTGAAATGTGAAAGCACACCGTCAAGCTAAAATTTTGGTCCAGTTCCTTTCTCATGTGATTCTTGGTCTCTGTAGCTCATATCTTAGTAATGACAACCTTAAATTGTAGGTTTGGACACTGAGCTTAATTTGTTTTTCAACATGAATGTGTTTTCAATTCCCATAATACTTAATAATATATCACTTAACTAAGTATATGATTATCTACTCTGTAACTTTCTGGATGAGTGACCTTTTGCAAGTCATTTCATCTCTAAATCTGAATTTCCTCATTTGTAAAAAGTAGACAATGATTGTAATACTTGCAAAATAACATAAAATGATTTGCAAATCTATAAGCCCTAAATATATTTTTGAAACCTGAAATGCTATTTTCTTTATAGTTTACTTTATGTTGCTATTCTTTGTGTAGCCAACAACACCATTAGAAGAATTACATAAACCTTTTTTGGTATTTTCTTAGAACTCAGTTAATTACTTCTTTCAACATTCCATGATATCCTTAAAAGAAACTATAATGTATTCTTGGATTCAGTTAAATTTGGGATTCCATTATTGATACTGTAAGATATAGCTGCCAAATTTAAATTTACAAGAACATAAGTTTGTTCCATATTGCTTAAAAATCCACTAACCAACCAAGTATTTTGTGGAGAATGTTTATAGTACCAACAAATATTGTTTTGGTGCTCTTAGATAGACATAAATCAGAATCTCTGAATATATTGTAAGGAAACCTAATAAATTACATGAGAAGTTTAATATACTACTTTGGTATTTATATGGTGCCATTTTCTTCAGAGACCAAACCATCACTCTTAAAATTTCTGTTACAAAACTTCTTTCCTCGAGCTTCCCATTGAATTCCTGCCTCCTCTCTCTCAGTTGAGGACCTTACTTAATAGTTTATAAAAAAAAATTGAGATCATTTGTTAGGGGCTTCCTCTTCTTTCCTTGTCATCTCACAATCCCTTTGTCCTTTAGTCTAGTTTGTGAAGACATGGCCTTTTTCCTGATTGAGGCCAATCACTCCTCTCCATGTATTCATTATACCTCTTATTCCTGTTTTCTCCAAAAGATTGCCCCACAATCATCTCCTTTTTCTAATTTTCATTCTCTCCCTGTCCCATTGGTTGCTTCCCTGCTGCCTACAAACATGCCAGTCTCCTCTGTCTATATAAAGCATCACTAGATTCTACCATACTTGCTAGCCAATATTTTACATCTCTCTTCCCTTTTTAGCCAAACTTTTTGAAAAGGTTGTTTATATACTATCATTCCCTTTCTTCCCACTATCTTTCAAATTCTTTGAAATCTGAATCATTCAACTAAAATTATTCTTTCCAGAGATTTCAATGATCCATTAATTGTCAAATTGGAAAGAATCTTTGCTCATCCTTTTTGACCTCTCTGTTACATTTGATAGTGTTGATCAGCTTTTTTTTGAGAATACTTTCTCCTCTCTGGATTTCTCATGACATCATTTTCCTTTGGTTCTCCTACCTGTCTGACTAATTCTTTTCAGTGTTCTTGGCTAGAATGTTCTCCATGTCATGTCTACTCCTTAGAGTCATGCCCTCAAGATTCTTTTACTTAATGTATCATCACTTCTCCTGGGTGTAATTTTAGTCTCTATGGAAATGACTTCCAGATCTGTATATTTAGCCCTGTATGATTATTTGCCTAGACAGAGACCTTTCAAACAAGATGTCTTATAAGCATTTCAAATTCAGATATCTAAAACAGAATTTGTATCTTGCTCCTTTCCATAAACTATTCTAGACTTTCCAATTACTGCCAAGAGCAATACCATCCTTCTGGTCATAGAGGTTCTCAACTTTGGTATTTTCTTTGGCTCCTCCCTCACATCTACTCTACATATCCAAGCCAATGACAAATCTTGCCAATACCTCTTACATTTTTCTCTTTCTATTCATATGCTGTAACCCTAGATGAGACATTTATCATTTGCATTTAAACTATTGCAATAGCCTTTTAGCCTTTCCTTTCCCCTACAATTCAATAAACCACACTGACTCCCTAGTACCTCTAGAATAAAATACAAACATAAATTTCTATATAAAGTATTTTGAGCTTTTCACAACCTGTCTTTTTCCTACTTTTCACATTAATCCTATTCATATGCTTTGTGGTTCAAGGAACTTGCTGTTCCCTATATATGATGAGTCAACTCTTATTTCTGTTCCTTAATATTGACTGCCTTCTACGACTGGAATTTGTTTTACCAACTTGTTTTAGATTTATTGGTTTCCCTTGAAATTTAGCTCAAGCTTTTCCTTCAACATTACCCTGGTTTAATTTTCTCATCAGTTTCTAGGGACCCTTTTACTGAAGTACCTTGTATTTATTTTTCCATATATGCTGAGTTATGTTCGTATTAGAATGTAAGATCCTTGAGGGCAAGGACTGTTTTGTTTTTGTTTTTTGTATTCCTTGGCCCTCAGGACACTCCCTGGCACATAGTCAATGCTTACTGAATGCCTCTAGATGAACTATTTGGGGATTGTCATTTGTAGAGATTTTTATCTACTATTGACCAGTATCTCAAAAGAGTCTTTCACAACCTTATGTTTGCATTCCCAGATTAGGTGAAATTAATCATTGTTCTGTGACTAAAACATGTAGCTTATTGACCCTGAATGGTTTCTCATAAAATATCAAAATTGTTGATACCTTGCCCAAATAATAAGGCCCAAGTGATATGGAATTAGTCATTAGGATATTTTCTGTTTAAACTAAAGATTGCTTGTTGGTTTTGGTCATTTCCTGCTTCAACTTCAAAAAGGCTAGATTGCCTTTTTAAAAAGCTTGTGAATTAATATAAGCAGTAGTACTTCTATCACTGATATCAGCAATGTTCAGACATTCACCCTATATTTCATATGTCCAAGGTACAAAGTGATTTTTGCTTAGATTGCCTTTATATAGTCATATTCTTTTTCCAAACTTCAGCAATTTCTTGCTTTTGATTTAGGTGTTGTTTGAATTTTCTTTTCTTCTTTCTAAGGAATTGTATATGATCACTATGGTCACTATGGAAGTGGTTGATATTAATTACAATTCATTTCCTTTGTATTCTCAAACTAGGCATTGCCTCATTTCTTTTTATTATTTTCTACAATCTTAATCAATACGGTATCTAAAGAAGTAATGTTATTTATTTACCAAATCCCAGGACTTATGGCAACTTTCTGACTAATTATAATTAAAGTGTCATTGAGAAAGAGGAAGCCTGTTTGTGCATGAAGGAAGGGGAGGAGGCTTAGTTGCAGAGTGGACAGGACTATGGTCATAGAGGCTAGAAGACCTGAATTAAAATCCTGTCTCAGATAAGAATTTGTTGTAAGACTCTGGGCAAGTCATTTAACCTTTATCTGCCCTAGTTTTTTCATTTATAAAGCAAGCACTTACCTTTTAGGGCTATCATGAGGATAAAATGAGACAGTATTTGTAAAGCACTTTGAAAACCTTACAGTATTATCTAAATGATATTTATGATAATTATGATTGTGATAACATTATTACCTAATAATATTATTATCATAATGATCAGTGATCTCTCTACCTTTCTCTATTATTCTTCAGTCTAATCAGATATAAACCCTAATGAAATGAAAAATGCACGGGTCACCACTGATTAGGCATGTTTTATCTGTAGCTAAAGCAGCTAGAAGAAAAGGGGTTTTATAAATAAATACATAATAAATTTATATAAAAATCCCTCCCTGGTAGATGATAGGAGAGTAGAGGAGCTTTCCAAATAAGTTATGGGAAGGTAGTGGAATCCACAATGAAGTTTTGATTCATTGCAAGAAAGTGTTATGTTAATGCCTAGCTGTGACTGTAGGCAAGTGACTTAACATCTCTGACTTTCAGTTTCCTTATCTGCAAAATATGGATGATAATATCTATGGTGCTTATCTTTCAGAACAATTCTGTGGCTCAAATAAGATGATAGCAATATTAGAGGCCTGTATAAATGATCAGGGCTATCTTCATGATTTACAGAATTAGTGATAGACCATGGACCAGTGTTTGTCTCCTTGGCACCAGCTAATCAATGAAAATACATCTTTCACAACCAAATCAACCCTACAGCCATCCAAACTGGCATCTTTCAGTTCTTTTAGTTGCCTCTGTTCTGCTCTGTGTCTATATCCATTTTTGTTTCCCCAAGCTGTTGTCAGTGCTCTTTCTTCAGTATTCCCTTCTGTGGGCTGTGTGTTTTCTTGACAATTGCTGGTTTGTTGGTCCTTCAAGGTTTTGATCAGCTGGCTTTGTGTTTTACAACAACCACAGTTAGTCATCATCTCTGTCCTGTTTCCCAGTGGTCTTAGTTTAGTGATGGAAGGCATTTGGGTTTATTGTACACATACATGCTTTAAAAACAAAAACAAAACAACAAAACAAAACAAAAATCCTGGATGTCATCCACATTTTAAAAACAATTTTATGTGGTTTATAGGTAAAGTCAGGTTGTTGGCTACCCTTTTTAAGATCTCTTAATGTAAGACTTGAGGGGCAAGTGCAATGGTTTTAAAATGAAGTTAAGAATTTATGTGAATATTTGAATTCAGAGTCCCATGCTTTTATGGATTCACTCCTTTTAAAAGTTTCCTCGGTGTCTATCAGACCTGAATAGTTTTGATATAAAAAAGAACTGATACCCTTGACTCTTGTTTAACCTCCCAGTCCCTTCTCTTAGGGATTACTTAGGATCTAACTTCTAGTAAAAAGACTCCTCTCTTTCTGTTCTAAGGAGTCTGGCATCTGGTAATTTAATAACTTTTTGATTTCAGCAGTAGAAGCTGGCCATATGAGCCCTTTCTCTTGAAGGTAAATTTAGCAATTGAAAGAAGATGCTTTATTAAGACTCTGGGCTGTTCTTTTGGGTTTTGAACTCTAGATTTGGTTACATCTGAATGGTATTTTAATTTAGCATTGATTCAAAAACCTGCTTAGTGAACACAGGGCTTTTCTCTGTGCAGTTTTGCTGTCTGAATTTTGCTTCATTTTCTAAATAAATAATTGAAACTTATGGTTTGAATATTCACTTGTGTGTCTATGCAGATCAGTTCAGTAAATAAGAAAAGGTCCCTAATCCACGGGTACTGGAACTGAAGAATTTTCAAGGTAGTTGATCAGTAAAATGGAATTAAATAACATTTATAGACTCAAAGAATTGACAGTGTGTGTGTGGGGAAGTCATTATTATCAATAGAAATAAAAAAAATTCTGTCTGAGTTTGTGGAATCTTGCTTCTTAGCACAGGTAATAAATATCTTCCCAGTCCCTCAGGTTTACAATTTAGGTGTGCCTTCTCACTATCTTTTACCTGCCCCACCCCATTTCCCATCCAATTTGTAGCCAAGGCTTGTCCATTTCTACTGAATACTGCCTCCTCTCCTTTTCCCTTCTGATATTGCTACCATTCTGGTAAAAGCCCTCATCACCTGGACTATTAACAATAGACTGCTGGTGGGTCTGTCCAGCTTCTCTTCAACCAAACATCCATTTTAGCCATTGGTGCTTTTCCTAAAATGCTGGTTCAGCCAAGTCCCCCTCTCCCCCACCTAATAAACTGTAGAAGTTCCCTACTTCTCTAGGATCTGATGCAAAATCATTTGGTGTTCAATGTCCTTCATCACTCTGTTCTACTTTTCCATTCTTTTTTACATCTTACTCTCCATTCCATATTCTTCCATGACTTCCTTGTTGTTCCACAAACAATGTACTCTATCTTTCAGCTCTGGACAATTTTCCTGGATGTTTCTCAGCCCTGGAATGTTCTCTCTCATCTCCACCTCTAGGTTTCCCTGGCTTCCTTTAAACTGTAACTAAATCTCATCTTCTATAAGTAGCCTTTTCCCACCCCTCAATTCTAATGCCTTCCCTCTCATCATTATTTCCTATTTATCCTGTATGTTGTTTATTTGTATGTCTCTTCCATTAGATTGTGAGATTCTTGAGAGCAAGGACTGCCTTTTTGCTGTTATTTTAGCTCCCTAGTGATGTGGCTGATGTAGACACCAGATGATGGCAAGTACCAAAAGTTGAGATTTGGTCATGTGAAGAATTCACAATGGCCATTCGCTTTGGCAAAAGGTAAATTTATTTAGAGAAGATGTTAAAGACAAAATGAAGGGATACAGTTGACATTAGGAATGGTATATATGAAGTAGAGTGGGAGAGCATATGAAGACAGTGGAACTCACAATTACCCTTTAGAAAGGGAGTACCACAGGCTAAATCCTGAAAGGGATTTAACACCCTAAAAGAGTCAGTTAGCTATGAGGAGAAGAAGCAGGATTGAGAAGCACAGTGGAGTTAGGAGAGATGCCATGTGGCATGGGGAGGAGTAAAGGGAAAGACATCATGAGGAGGAGTACCAGTGGTAGACTGACCCAAAGGAGGGCAGTGAGTATGTTATTGATTTATAGGGAAAATTTAACCTCAGAGACATGACTGGGATTTCTGACAGGACATGGCACGGTGAGGCTGCCCAAGACCTAAAGAGAATGGACCTCAAGAGTTTGACATAAGTTGGATTTCTGATGGAAACCTGATGACCTCTCCAGAGGGTGGGACCATGGAGCTAAACTGATCTCTAAGTGCCTTCTGCCAGCCTGCCTCAGGAATAATTCTTCAGTTTCTCTCTAGCCCACACACTAGTGCTTACTACATTCCCTGGTACATATTGTTGCTGTTGCGTCATTTCAGACATGTCTGATCCTTCATGACCCATTTTAGGATTTTCTTGGCAAAGATATTGGAGTGCATTGTCATTTCCTTCTCCAGCTCATTTTCACAGATGAGAAACTGAGGCAAACAGGATGAAGTTATTTGCTCAGGATCACACAGCTGGTAAGTGTCTGAGATTGGATTTGAACTCAGAAAGTCTTTCTGATTCTAACTGTCCTAGAGAAGTAGGTAATTAATGGATGTTTATTGATTGACTGAATGAATAAATAATGCATTTATTAATGCATTTACAATGTGCAAAGCACTGTTCTAAACACTGGAAGTACAATGAGAAAAGTCAGAGTTTGAGGAATTTGTAATACCCAAAAAAGGTTATGAGCTGAAAATATACATAAGTGTTAGAAGAGATAGGAATGGGAAGGAGTATGTTGTCACAGAAAGAACGCTAGAACTGGAAGACTTGGGTTGAAAGTTTGGTTCCAACTCTTAAGAGCTAGCTTTGCAATTTTGGGAAACATTAGCTTATCTGCCCAATAGTGATAAAAAATCTGTACCATTTATTTCAAGAGTTTATTGTGAAGAAATCAGCTTGTGATCAATTGCTAAGCATTTATTGCCAAGCACCTACTATGTGCCAGGCACCGTATAATGTGCTGAAACCACAAAGAAAAAGTGAAACAAATAGTTCCTGACCCAAAGAAGCTTATATTCTATTGCAGGAGACAAATATTGTGCATAGACACTGTTGCTGCCGTCTTTTAAGAGCTCACCTTGTGTGAGCCCTTTGATCTCAGAGGCGAGATGAATGAGACAGGGAACTCATAGGTTGTGAAAAGAGCTCCAGTTTATTATGCAGCACAGCCTTGTTGATATACATTTTTGCAAGCGTGATCAGCACATGAACAGTAGGCAACCCCCAATCACCATTCAATGGGAGGAGAGCTGACCCAGCCACGTCAGCAACCCGCTCACAGACGAGAGACCCTGTCAGGGCATCCATGCTCACGAGCAACTAGCTGTGACCCTCAGGCTCAACCCATTCCCAAGCTGTGCATTAGTGTTCCTTGCTCAACAAGGGTGTTTCTGCAACGTGGCAGAAAACTTATTGTGTACCACAGGTCAAGGTGGCCTCTGTACTCCCTCTCAGCAGGGTTCCATACCCTAGCAAGACACAAATTAAAGATGAAGTAATTAGGAAGAGCCGAGTTGGATTAGGAGCTATGTCTTGAAGGAAATGAGGGATTCTGTGAAGTAGGGGTGAGAAAGAAGGGCATTCCAGATAAGGGAATGCCCTGTGTTAAGGAAATATGATCTGGTAGTTTCTTGAGATATAACCTTAGCCTGACGAAGAATAACTAAATCCATAAAAACAAAAAAGGCAACTGTAGCTGTGTAGGCATAAGGCATTAGTTCAAATTAAAAATGCTTTTTTTTTTCAGGCAACTTCTCTCATCATCTATAAAATGGATATGGTGATTAGCATCTATGTCGTTTTGAGGATCAGATGAGACAAATCCTAAGGTTTTGTACAAAAGTGTGCTTTCATTATTAACTCATTTCCTGTTGCTTTTAGGATACCATCGAACTCCATTAAAAGGTTACCATTAGAATGTAATCTCTCTGCCATCACAGACTTTCATTTTTGCTGTTTACCGCTATGGTAGTAGATAAGTTCTTACTATGTGCTTATTTATTACATTAATTACATGCCTTACATTACAATTATTGATTACATCTATCTAGTTAGTTTATTCATGTCTTTTCCTCCTTTTTTTTCTCTCTTACATGTAGACAAACTTCAGGTAAAGGAAGAAATGGGTTATTTATACCTGAAGAATGGATCACTGAAAACCTTTCTTCATTCTTAGCTATAAAGGCCATAGAGTTGATGTTGGAGAGGTAGGGAAAGGGAAGGTTAAAGGAGAAATTGATATTATCAGAAGATAATTATAGATCTTTAGAAAATGAGCCAGAAAGCATTTATTGAATGATTAATAAATTTCCCTTCTAGAGTTTTATTGCTTAGACTTTCTTCTCCTAATAGTCTGGGAGGGCATCAAGAGGGAAAGTATTCTCTTATTTCTGGATGATAACAATAAAAACAGATGTTCAAATATGAACAGTAATGCCCTCATTTCTTTCCCCTGAGAGATTTTTGTCTTATGAACACCTTTATATACTTTTAATTTGATTATGCATTGCTGAGAAGGAAGAAGCCACATAGCAGTGTGATGTCAAGTCAACAAGCATTTATTAAACATCTCTTATGTGTCAGAGAGTGTATTAATGAATGGAAACATAAAGAAAGGCAAAAACAAGCCAGCTCTCCTGACTAATAATGTTCTATGTGTGTGGGCTTTGACAAGCCTCCACCTTTCTTCATCTCTTTCATCAGTTGTGTATTCATCATTAAGGTTACTTTTTAGCCATAAACCCTATTAAAATTTTGCATTATTGTTTAAATAATTGGGTCTATGACAGCTTTTATGTTGTGAGGGAATGGCCTCCATCAGCAATGTTAACATTACTTGTGCCAAGCAAAGCTGTTGTTACTGAATAGTAAATTTATTGCACTGTTTGTACCATATTGTGGCCCAAAATAAAGCTATATATATATTTTGCCATCTGCTGCCTGGTCAACAGATCTGGTGATAAGTCAACACTTTAGTGAATTATTTTGGAGTACTAAACATAGTATTGTATATGGTCCAAAGAAAAAATGCCTATAAATGTTGCAAGAAGGATAGTTGGAATGAATCATGGACAGTACTAGTTATGTTTTGTTTTTCAAAGCAATACAGCACAACACAGAACAACACAAATGTAGTTACTACCAGTCAAGGTTGTATTTCAAATTACTGAATGTCTTTATTTGTAAGTCCAATGGTGGGATAATTTAGTCATTGTTTGAAATGTGAATTTAAGAATGGAGGAAGAGATGGAAAGAAGGAGAGAGAGGGGAGGAAGAGGGAAGGAAGAAGAGAAGGAGGGAGAAGTCCTGTACAGACAGAACAGATAGACTGATGGAGACCTAGAGAGGGAGACAGACAGACAGAAACACGAGGAAGAGAGAGAGTAAGAGAAAAAGAAAGATACTGATGGAGACAGAGAGTGACATACTAGTAATTTAAAACCTGTAGTTGTAATAGGAATCAGATAGTACTCACCAAGCCTGAATCATCTTTCACAACATAAATGACACTTTTAGCTCTTAAATATTGATAAGTTTGTATATTATTGAGTAGCCTGGCAATTTTCCTTTTGGCATGAAAGTTTGGGAGACTATCTGATGAATAGATATTAATATTATTATTAACACTATTTCCTTTTTATTTTAAAGAATTGATTGAATTGACCAGGGTCATACTGCTAGTAAGTGTCAAATATCTGAGGTCAAATTTGAACTCAGTTCCTTCTGACTCCAGGGCCAGTGTGTTATTCACTGTGCCATCTAGTTGTTCCTGCACTATTTTTAAAAAGCAAAAATGGCAAACTTGGTTAGATTTCTGGGCAAGGCAAGCATTAGGATGGGACTGGAAATGGGGAAATAATGATCTGTGCTATTAAATCACTAAACTAGAAAGAGAACTTGGCAGATCTCATGGTTCAGTTCCCTGAATAGTTAAACTGGTTGTGAGAGATTCTGATAAATTTTGTTTCTAAAGACCTTCTGGGACTGAGATTCCATGAACTTCCATTATGTCCTGGTCTTTTCAAATCTTTGTCCTTTCATGAAAGAAGTTTGTTAGAACCAAAGAAAACTTTCTTGTAATTTAAGTCTTGTTTGGGTCTAAGAAATGAAGAAAAGGCTAGCATCCTTTTAATCATGACCAATTCTGTTTTAGGTAAAATAATTGGTTTCTAGTCATCTATTAAATTAATGTCACTTACTAATTTATGACCAAAGAAAAGTTGACTTTTAAAATCTGCAAGGAAATCATTGACATGGCAATATGCACAGAGGATATATTGTAGCTCAAATTTCACACTAGCACCTGTATATACCAACAGGTATTCCTTGATGAATGAAAGCTAAGTAATTGATGACTGTGGGGAATATTACTGTTGACTGGTTCCATTTTGGTGAGTAATAGGCCCCATTAGATCATAGCAAAATGCTCAATTATGTATAATTGAAGATGCCATTAGTCAGAAACCACAGCATTAAAAAAATGCTAAAAGTATGGTTTCTAGTGTTGAAAGGTACATTTGTAATTTACAAACTAAAAAAGAGAGAGAGAGAGAGACTGAACTAACTTATTACAAAGAACTGGATTAAAGGAAGAACCTAAATGTGACAGCTGTTGCCCTTTCAGTCTCAGAAAATTTCAGTGCTATCTACCATCGTGGCATTTACTCATTTTAAAGTACATTGGTAGACTTTGAATAGTTTTCCATTGGTTGTTTGATCAAAGGGGAAGCTTAGACCTCTGGAGGACCATTGGCAGACAGGCTGAAAGCTAAAAAGTATGATGCCTGCTGAATGTGGTGCTGGAAGGACATAGGAGCTCCCTCCTTCTTAGATTTGGATTGAGATCACAGACTGGCAATTATACAACATTTACGGTCATTCTCTAGGACAGAACGGGGCCCCTGGCAGGGCTCACTCCTACTTGGCGCTAATGACTTAATGCCAAAAGACCAAAGTCTTTTGGCATAAATTCCTTAAGTGAGTCCCAAGCCACTCTACTCTTCATAATCAAGAGTCAAATGCCTAGAGGAAGTAACTTCAGACTATTAATAATATTGTTATTAATATTCATGCTGACAATCCTTTTCACTAATAAACTTCCCTTCACCCTGAAGGTTCCCACAGCATTTTGCAAACCACATATGAATGAAGAGCTTCGAAGGAAGATGAGAGTGGGAATCAGTACCCTACTAGAGCATAGGATGGATTGCAAGGCAGTGGGAGGAAAGAGTGAGTGTACTCAGTCTCAGGGAATGAATGGCTTCCTTACTTAGTGAAGAGTAAAAATATTCCCATTCAAGTTTCATAGCACTTTTTTTTTGGTTCTAGGATTTAAAGTAGACAGTGTTAAGAGAGGTAACTATGTAGATCTGAAACATCTCTTGAGGATCAAATGGCAGCTTACCATTTTATTACTACAAATTTAACATTCCAAAAAATCAATGTTTCAAAGTTCTGCTCTGAGGATGAGTGTGCCTTTCTATCCCTCCCTTCTGCCTCCCCTTCTTCCTCCCTTTTAGTTGTCTTGTCCAATAAAATTTAAGCCCCTCTAAAGAAGGGCCAGTTTTGACTCTGTGCCCCAGCATTGTGCCTTGGAGAGGGTAGGTGCATAATAAATGCAGGTTGAATTAAAATTGACTTGCTATTAAAAAATACACACCAAAAACTAAATACTATAATTTTAGTAATGAGGTCTGACCTTGTTTAAGAAAGGGGAAAATGCATCTTTCTCTTTTTGTAGAAGTAGGGATATGACATATACTGTTATTATTGATTGATGTGCCCTTTAGTTTTGTTAGACTAATTCTCTTTTTCTTTATTCTTTTGTTGTTGTTACAAGGTGTGACTCTTGGAAGTGGTAGGGAGGGATATGTTTGGAAATAGGATGGAAAAACAAGAGATAACAATAAAAATTTCATTTGTAATGTCTGTCTATCTATCCACTTATTTCTTATATGAACATAGTTATTTTGAATGTCATCTTCCCCAATAGAATTTAAATTCCTTAATGGTTGGGACCATATCTTTCCCTTTCTTTGTATTCCCAGTGCCTGAGAAGGAGGAGAGGAAACAAACATTTATTAATCACCTACTGTATTCTAAGCATTATGCTAAAATGCTTGGCAAGTATTATCTCATTCTCAAAACCACCCTGTGGAGTAGATGCTATTATTATCCCCATTTTCCAGTTGAGGAAATTGCAAAATACTTCAATGACTTAATCTGTATTACACAGCTAGAAAGTGTCTGAGACTGTGTTTGAATTAGGAACTTCACTTGATAAATGGATTGATTGAATGACAAAAAATTAAAAAAAAAGAACAATACTCAGATGGTATTTGGCCTTCAGTGTTAGAAAGGGAAAAAAAAGGGACAGTTGCTGACAACTATGGGAAAGAAGTAGGTATTGGTAGGTAGGAAGAGTCTTTAACTCTATTGGGTGTTACATGAGTCAGTTTTACTTTTTTTTTTTTCTTTTGTCACCTTGTAGTCTAAAGAAATGAGGAATTATGATGATAAGATTCAATAGCTAGTTGTCAAAGCTGTCCAGAAGGAAAATATGTAGGAGCTAATCCTCCTGAGGAATAGTGTGTTCCATCCTTGGAGCTGACAGGAAAGGGCAGGGAATCAATTTTTCTGTCATTTGGGAGGTCCTACAATAATATCTACTGGTACCATATGTTGAAACATTCATGCCTTAGATCAAGGATGTTAAATACCTCACATAAGCTACATGTGGCCCACAACACTCCTGCATGTGGTCTGATCTAAATGAAAAGGTAATTGGGAAAATTCCAACAAAATATATAAAAATACAACAAAATAAAAATAACTTTAGGTTTTAAAATTAAGTACTGTTACAGTCTGTGGTCATCCTTATGTATGGATTAGCAGCTTCCTTTCCCATTTAAGTTTGACACCATTCTATCAGATAATTAACTAAGATTGGCTGCCTTGTGCTTATGTAGTCTCTTTCACGTCATGAGAATTGTTTAGATTTGTATAGTGTCATGGTATGATGCAACGATTCTCGAACTTTCTGGTCTCAGGAATGCTTTCAGTTCTTAAGGTATTGTTGTTCAGTCATTCCAGTGGTATCCAACTCTTTGTGACACCATTTAGAGTTTTCTGGCAAAGTTACTGGATTAGTTTGCCATTTCCTTCTCCAGCTCATTTTAGAGATAAGGAAACTTGCCTAACTAGTAAGTGTCTGAGGCCATATTTGAACCCGGAAAGATGAGTCCTCCTGACTCCAGGCTTGGCACTTTATACACGATACCATTTAGTTTCTCAAAAGTGCTATATAAATGCTGTTATTATTATTATTATTGTGTAATGAGACAATTTCTGCTTTAAATGAGCTTATATGATAAGGATTTGAACTTCACTGCCCCCTGTGGAATAAGAGGGCTGACCTAGAAGATGCTTTGTATGCCCTTCTATGACTTAGTAAGTATATGGAAAATGCATGCATGTTTACTAACAGAGGAAAACCTAATGTCAGTGACTTATTGATCCAGGGTCTTCTATTGATGGATTTTTTCCCTCCCCTTTGATTTACAACACTGACTTCCTTTCCACATCTGGAACTGATTACTCACAGAAAATTGAATATTAACTCCTGAGAGGCTCAGTAGGATTGCAGATTGGGGCACTGGTAGCAGATTGGGGGTAAATTGCTTATTGACTAAGCATAAAATACCCAGCAAAGAGAAGCAGGATACTTCCCAGTGGGGGCTTTTATTTTTAATGCACAAAACTAGGTAAATAACTAGGTCTATGCTGATTAGGCAGCCATGGGGTCTAGATTTTATGCACTTCTGCAGGAATATTAGTTTATTTTACTAAAATATTTACTAAAACTCCTCTATAAATTATTAGGACAATAAGCACTTTCAAAAATATGTCCTGAAGTTTCTTTAGTGGGGAGGAGGTATGGGGAATTCTCTGATCTTGTATCTACCTCACTGATGGATCAGATCACTTCACATGTGTAATAGAAATGACTACAACAATTTCTCTAATCGACAGTAAAGGATTTGTAAGCAAATGATGTGTAGGTTTATAAGAGATATGCCACTTGGTGATATTTTCAAATTGTCATTGTAATAGTGAAAAACTATAAGACAGTACATAAATTCTTTGTTGAAGTTAATATAAGATAACCCTGAGGGATTACAAGAAGATAACAGAAAAATTGATGTGAAATACAGAACAAATATTTTTATATCCTCTACTGATTAGATTTTTGAAAAGAGAGATATTGCACCTTGGACTGGTCTCCTCATCAATATTCTATTTTCAGTGATCTTGATGTTCATGGTTACATTTTTCCCCCAATCTCTTTTGGTAAAGGGTAAAAATGAAATTTGCATTTCATTCTTAGATTAGTGCTTAGCATCATGATATTTCTGATGAGAGAACCTCTCCTCTGTTAGACTGTCTTTCTTCCCTTCCTAAGGGTGACTGGCAGTTCCTTTAATCAAAAGTGAACACTACTTTATTTACTTGTATTACAGATTTATAGTTTTGAGTGATATTGGGGAAGGGGAAGGTAGATGTTGTACTCTTCTTGTGATTTTTATTTCTGGCAAATTATTTGTTAGTTGATTGCAAAATGGATCAAGTAAGTGATTCATGCTAATATCTCAAAGGTAAGAACTGGGGTGCAATAATACCTGATGTGCCTGCAATGACATTACAATATTCAGAATAAAAGCTAATTTAATGTAAACAACAGAATGTTTGAAAGTTCACTGAATGAAAATTGGATTTTTGCTTTTTATTATTTACATTGTGCATTATCAGATTTGTATTTAAGACATTTGGGATTGTCATTCCCTTTTAATGACATTATTTAATAAAGAGTTTGCATTTCATAGTTTTGACTGTAGTGTGGACTCCAGCTCATTGTTAGAAATTCAATTAGCTAGTTCTAGCTGGATTGTGTACAGGGCAAAAAGAGATATGCATGTATAAACTCATGCTTTTTTCTGGTGCTGGTAATTTTTAATGGAAACTTTCAAATGGTTACATCTTGAATCCTGCATTATTTATAGCAAATATTGCTTTATCTTTCAAACTTGTCTAAATCTGATATCTGTGAAAAGGTATCTCCCCTTCATTCGCCTATACCCTCTATATCTAGATACTATTGTCTGAAATTCCATTGTAGAAACCTTGTTTCTTTATTTTAATAATTTATGCTTAAATGAAAAACACCATTAGAAGAGGTAAGTTTGATACTGTTCTCAGACATTTATACTTTAGTTTCAGATCCTTTCTCAAAGGCACATTTTGAGGAGAAGAGAACCCAAAAACAAGCACCAGAAATGTGAGAAGTATGGTTGGATCTGAGTTTGAAACCTCTCTTTTGCTTTTTATACCCCTCTTCTATCTTCCTCCCAGGGACTTTGACTTAACTTCAAAGCACTTGACTTCAGTACTTGGGGACTGGGATTTTTCACATGGGAAATGGATGTAGATTTAAAGTACCTTTCCACCCTAAATCCATGAAAGAGCTTCAATTCCACCAAGTGGAAAGAGATGAAGTACTAGAAAGCTTGGAGGTATGTCTGTAGCTATAGGTAAGCACCTTTACCCTGTTCATTCAGAGAATGTACTTATTACTCTTACAGAAATCAATGTTGAAAAACTTTAAAATATATTAAAAGTACTAAAGAAAAGCTGACTAGATCTATCATATACTATAATAAGCTTTAAATGGATACATGAAATAAATATGAAGTAATGGTAATAGGTTATGAACCAGAAGTTCTCAGAAAAGAAAAAAAAAATCAACAACCACTTAATCTAAATCGAAATCACTAATTATAAGAGAAATGCAAATTAAAACAACTCTGAGGTATTCATCAGATTATTAAAGATACTAAGAGGAGGAAATGACAGTTATTGGAGGAGCTATAGAAAGATAGGCAGACAGTTGTACCAATGGTGGAGCTATGAAATGATTCAGTTCTCATGGGAAAAAATTTAGAACTATATCAAAATAATAATGAAATGAGACATATCCTGTAACACAGTAATACCACTATGAAATATATATCCCCAAAGAAATCAAAGACAAAGAGAAAAGGTCCAAAAGTACAAAAATATCTATAGCAAAGTTTTGTTGTAATGAAGATCTGGAATCTAAAAGTAAGTCAGTCAGTTGTAGAAAAGCTGAAAAAATTATGGTTATATGAAGGTAATGGAATATTATTGTGCTATAAAAAATAATTATGACAAATTCAGAGAAACCTGGAAAGATTTTTTATGACTTGATACAGATGGAAGTGAGTAGAAATAAGAGAACAATACATTGATCAGAATAAGAGTTTTGAAAGATTTTTGATTACTCATCAATATAGTGACCAATCATGACTTTACAAGGCTGATACTGAAACATGCTTCCCACCTCTTGACATTGTCTATGGACTAGAAATAAGGTAAAAGGACATTTTTAGATATAGTCAATCAGTTGATTTGGATTTGCTTGCTTATGCTTAATTGTCATAGGAGAGGACTTTTATTTTAAAGTGGAGGTGGCAACATAATTTTTTTTTTGAAAATAGAATCCAATTTAAAGTTTCAATGAAATCTACTTATATGTCAGCCATACAGATGTTGTTTTGAAAGTAGGTTTGTATGTGGATGGAAGCATATATATGTGTATGTGAATATATAAAGAATGTATTATGTTCTATGTATGTGTGCATATAGATGTGTGTATGTGTGAGTGGATCTTTGGGTGGATGTGAATGTATGTGTGTATATGTGTATACATGTGTGTATGTATATATTTATAAATATATATACGACATGTATTTATGCTTAATTATAGCCGGCTTGGGGAGATGAAAGGAGAAAAAAGAATAAAGTTTTTTAAAAGTACATAGCAAAGAACAAAAGAGTAACCTACGAGGAAACAACAAAAAAAAATGAACATTTATGAATGTAATTTCTTCTACTATTATACATCCTTTCTTGAACTGATAATTTATTGTTATATATTTTGAATCCTCCCTGATGTTCTACTGGGCATTTAAGAGTGTTCTGTTCTTTCCTGTTTTCTTTTTTTTTTTATTCTGTTTTTTAAAATAAAATAATTTTTTTTAAAAGAAAGAAAATACAATCAGTAAAACGTTTAAAAATGCACAGAAGAGAGTAGAAGGAAGTCCTAAAAGGGACAGAGAAAAATGGGACAGTTTTGTTATTATCTTGTTTAATTTAAAAACACTTTCATGTGTTTATATGTAGTCATCTTTTTGTCCTTTTTATATTGAAATATTCATGTTTATTGATGTTTATAATAAAAAATAAAATTTATATAAAATTCTACTAAAAAGAAAATATTCTACCTTCTCCAGATTGTATTTTTTTCTCATTCTTTGTGACACTTCTACAAAGATAAACATACTTAATTCAGTACATATTTGGAACAGTTGGACCTCTTGGGAGGGAAACTGATGATGAGGTTAAAGGGGCCAAAAGGATATCTGTGATTTGCCATGAAAAGTTATAGCACATATATCTGGGTTTGTTTGTTTGCTTTTATAATGACAGAATGAATACATCAGTAGGTTAAAAGACTTTAAAATAAGGAGTCAATTTTCTTTAATAACCACTCAGATAATCTTTTGTTCTGTTGCCTAGTCCAGTAAACAGCAATTCTATCTGTGTGCAAATGGGTGCAATAAAAAATCAGTCATTGTCTTACAAAAACATTAACCTAATTACTCCATTGCCAGCACCCCTTGGAGAATTAATCTGTTCTCTAGGGATTACATCCCAAGTACTTGTATATGCTTACTTTCTGAGTAACCTATGTTTTCAAAATGATCCTTTAAATCTTCCTATTTTTAGTAGGTTTGTGTTTAGTTCCTTATCACTTTTTTTTTCTGTTCTTCCTTATTAACCCATAGCTCAATATGCTCAGGAATCTGAGTTGGAAAGTGTTCTCCACATCCATTTGTTCCAAACCATCTATTAGTGAGAATTGTTTGATTAAGAAACCCCTAAAAGCTTGATATTGTCAGAGTTGAAGTATAGATATTGGAAACTAAATTAGATTCTTAACTCTGATTAGTTTTAGAGAAACATTGTGTTTGTGTGTGTGTGTATGTGTGTGTGTGTGTGTGTGTGTGTGTTTGCCAGTCTCTCTCATTATTTATATTAGAATCAAGCCTAACCATCCATATTTTTGCCAAGGTTTCTTTGTCATTGGGCAACTAAATTGCTTAAGCCTAAAATACTTATTGATTTGGGGTCCTTCTTGAATTATTTGGGTAATTCTTTTTACCTGGGGCAAATATGTTATTTGTAGATTGCCTGTATTTTTATTAGACTGGATAGAATAGGGAAGGAAAGGTGATGAAGAAGGGATTTCATTCACTCTTTCCTCCTAATAAGTGTATTTAGTAGGATTCAAGTGGAATTAATGTCTGATACAGAATCAAATTTTTTTTTTTTTTGCCAACAAGAGTCGTGAGGGAGAGGAAGGTTACCTGATTTTGAAGAAGGAAAGGAAGAGGAATCTGGAAAAGGAGAATGGATAGATTTATATGAATATTTTTTTTCTGGGAAGAGCTGGTACTTTAAATTGAATTTTTAAAAATTAAATGATATTGTCAAATAAGTTCACATCTGTAAAGTATGTTGCAATCCCAAAGCACTATAAAAATGTTAGCTATATAACTTATTATCTAGAGTTATTGTATTTAGAGCTAAAGGGGATCTTTAGAGGTCATCTAGTCCAGAGGGCTCAAACTCTTAAATCCATGGCAGTCAAGTGCCTGCAAAACTTCCCAATGCAGCCTTAATCACTTTAAAATTGGGAATATTTGACAGATTAAAAATACGGTATAACAGAGATAATGTTCATTTGTGGTTTTCTAAATAAATTTTCTGCATTTTGGGATCCTGGGCAACCCCCTCTAATTTCCATTTGCCTTAATTTTCTTATCAGCAAAATGGGGCTAACAATAGCACCTGCTTCCCAGAGTTATTGAGAGGATCAAATGGCATAATTATAAAGCATTTAGCCCAATGCCTGATGTATTGTTGATGCTTTGTAAATGCCAGATATTATTATCATCATCAATATGTGGTTCCACAGGAACCCATTTCTATTTTCATTTGACACCAATTGATTCTATTCTGACTATTTCTGACAAATGAGAAAACTGAGGCCCAGAGAAGTAATTTAACTTGCCTAATTAAGGTTATATAAATACTCTAAGCAATCAAGAGTAGGATTTGAACTCAGGTCCTCTAACTCCAAAATCCTGTGCTCACTCTTGTCGTCTTAATGAGGGATTTTTTCTCTCCCTGAATTAGTTGGGGTTAAATGACTTGCCAAGGGTCACACAGCTAGGAAGTATTAAGTGTCTGAGGTCACATTTGAACTCAGGTTCTCCTGACTTCAGGGCTGGTGCTCTATTCATTGTGCCACCTAGCAGTCTAGAGCATAGTATTTCTGGATAATGGAGCATTTACTTTCTATATACTTTGCCATCCAGGCTTTTAGATACTCAATTACATGTAATTCCTGCTCATATATTTGAACCAACTAATTTGTAGAGTTCCTCAGCCAATGAAGTAAACAGGTAAATTTGGATAATTTGATAGTATGTGTAAGGGGGTAGTAGATAAGTGCAGGAAGTATAAGCCCAATGTTCTCATTGGGATATATATTTTTAGAAACTGATTCATAGGGTTCAGTAACTGATGATGTTGCCTTACTACAACATTGCAGGCTAAGGAAAGGAAAGGATGTTAGAGATTTGCTGATTAGAGGAATACAAAAGTTTCATCAAGGTGTTATTTTTCTGGGCAGATTCACCGAGGTCTCAACTTGGATTAACTGTGTTTTCACATGAGAATTGAAGAGTACATAAAGACAGTTTATTACTTCTCCTCAGGAATGAGAGGGAGGAAACCCTTTGCTAATGCCTTTAACAAATATTAGTACTGGAATGGTCTAGAGCAGAGCTTCTTATACTTTTTCTGCTCATGACTCCTTTTGGTCAAAGAAATTTTCATGTCACCCCAGGCATATAGGTATATAAAATAGGTGTACAAATCAAACATTTACTGATAATAATTTGGAATTTTGTTTACAGTTGTACAAACTCCCATAGAGAAAGAGGATACTGTAAAGCAATATATGGGGACCTTTCTGGGCAGCATATTCACTAAGAAAATCACATATTAACATTATCTGTGTTATGTTGCATTTTAATTTATATTTCCCAATTACATTTTAATCTGCTTCAGGCTTCACTTGGGAGTGTTAACTGGGTAGCATTTGAAACATCTGGTCTGAAGGTAGGTCTTATTTTTGTCACCATTCTCCAGTCCTATTTTAGTCATATGTCCTTCGTTGAGACAGTTTTTCAAACTGAATGCATTCAAAATATGTCTCTACAGAATTTTGGGTGATGTTAGCATACACTGAACTTGCTCACACACTTCTGGGGAATATAATTCCTGAAGAAACCCTGGCAATCAAGTCTCGTGGACATACCCTGTTGCATGGAAAAGTCATGGAATTTCTACCTTTTGCAGAATTTTAACTGCTATTTCATTTTCATTCATTTTATTTCATATTGACACAACCTACTATGTAATCACAGGAGGGAAGTACAGGCTATTGTTTCAAATGAACAGAAAACAACACTATGATTTTGAGTGCTTTTGTTGGCTATAGGATGTTGTCCTGAATTATATCCTTTTGAGAATAGGCTATTATTTTTAACAATAAGGCATCCAAAATTTCTCCATAAAAGCCTATTGTAAATTCTTTTTAAAAAATCAAGCAAAATTATTATGAATAATATTGTTATAACAAGTATTAATTTTAGGTTGGATTTCTATGTTTGCCTTTTTATATCTGGAACCTGTGCTTAATCAGTATAAAGAGTATTTATACATTTTCTAAGTCTTGGGGCAAGGGACAACAAACTTTCCAATCCTGCTTGCTTTTTTAGAGCTGGAGAGCTAAGAATGGTGTCTATACTTTTAAATAAAATATTATTATATTTAAATACATAAAAATAAATATTCTTAGCTCAAGGACCCTGTGAAAGTAGATGGAATTCTTGATTGTACAAAACCTGGCAATAGACCAAATTTGGCTAGTTGCTAGTAGAATTTAGCTTTTGAACTAGATTATATTTTAGATGTTATTAATTTCCCTCTTTCCCCTAATCTCCAAATTGCTGAATCTGAGGCTCAGAGAAAGGATGTGTTTTACCCAGAGTAACAATGTAGATATTGAGTGGCAAAGCTGGAATTTAAACATATGTTCTCTGAATTCAAGCCTATAATTTTTCTACTATAGCACATTGCCTCATTATGTCTTATGAACCTTATTTACTACATTTATGATTTTAGACCAAGTTCTTGGTCAGAAACATCATCAATATCCTAATATTATTTCCATGGGAAAAAATAAGTTTCATTTTTTGATAATAGAACAACAGTAAGTTGTTGTTCAGTTGTATTTAGTCGTGCCTAATTGTGACCCCTTTCTGGGATTTTCTTGGGGGAGTGGTTTGCACTTTCTCTCTCTAATTTATTTAACACACGAGGAAACTGAGGCAAACAGGGTTAAGTGACTTGCCTGTGATCACACAGGTATTAAATGAGGTCAAATTTGAACTAACAAAGATGAATATTACTGGCTCCAGGCCTGGCATCCTATCAACTCTGCTACCTTATGGCAAAAAAGTTAAGAAATAAGTATGTTTATGTATTTATGGTTATACTGTTTCATTAGAAAAAATATAAGAAAGAATAAAGTAAGAAAGATGATCTTGCACAGTTCTCTCACTTAAATCCAACTCACTTGCAGGTCACAGCATCACCTCCCTGATGACATGGTTCTCTTTGAAAATGAAAGACAAACAATAACACAATAATAACTGATGCCATTGGGAAATACAATGTCCCATAATCTGGAAAAATTCACTGATGTTGAGCAAAGTTCATTTTTTTAAGTGATCATTTTCACCATTTGTGACTGGAATTTAAAATTTCTTCTTTCATCAGGATACCACACTGAGCATGATTTAATCCTTTCTTGATGATTCAGCAGCAGCGTTATAAATGTGAATTATTGACCCATGTTGTAAATCAGTGATGTCATTAAAGACCATTGAGGTGTATGGGAGTTGTTGACCTCTGCACTTCCATGATCTCTGTTCTTCCATGACAATGCTTTTGTCTTAGTTGTTTTTTTCATTATTGCCATTTTAAAGCTGGTTCCTCTTCTAACTACTCCCCTTAAGACTTTCTAATCAAAATATGTTTAATGAGAAGACTTAATCATATACATATTTTGTGGAGGGAGTCTAGACATAATTCTCCTCAGTTTGCTACCTTAGCATATTCATTCATTTAACCTAATTTCCCTATTCTAGTTTAGTGCTTTTTTTATTTGCCTCCATGTTCTTTGGTCTTTGTGAGCATTATTCACCCTTAGAGTCTTAAGTTCCCAAAGGGCAAGGAAACTCAAGGAAACTTTTATTTAAACAAAAAATAGTTTTTTGATGACTCTAACTTGGAGGGGGAAAAGTGTGAAAGCATGGGTTTTTACCTTAAGTATTTGAAGAGTTATTGAAGAAGTTTTAAAAATACATTAACTGCTGTAAGGTCAATTTTACCTAGAATCAAAAGGTGGATATTGCATAATCTTTGCTTTTCAGAGATTATAGAGAAAATTAGGCAAATTCTGCCTTCTAGTTCAGATGACAAAACTATTCTGCACTTATATCAGCCCATTTACATCTTATTTTTTGCTTAGATCTGGGGTTTCCTTCCTCAAGTTTTTGTTTTATTGATTATATCAAAACACCAATCAAAACATCACCTCATGATATCAATTGGTCATCTTCCAAAATGTAAGACAAATGACAACAATATTTTAAAGAAGAAAATTATTTTGGGGGAAGGGACAATATTCTTAGATATACCACATTGATAATCATGGGAGGAACAAATCAAGTTTACTCCCTCCCACCTTTTATTTTGTAGATGAGGAAATGGATTCAGAAAAGAGAAGTATTCTTAGCCTTTGCTTCCCTAGTACTTAGCATAGAGTAAACACTTAATAAATTCTTGTTGCCTGACTGAATAACTTGTCCAATGTCTTACAAGTAAATAACTAAACAAGAAAATCAACTCAGGTCCTAAGTACTTTTCCTAGATTACATACATGTATACATACATATTTATGTGTATTATATATTATATATGTGTGTATACACCTATGTGTGTGCATATATGTATATGTATATACATGCATGTTGTGCATAAATAGAGGTTCAGGAAATTTTACATCAACTTCATATGTAAAGGTTTGTACATCTTAACATTATTATTTAATGTTATTATGGAAGAACAGAAATTTTATCTTAATAGTTAATTGATAAAGGTTGACATGCTCTGTGATGAGAAGTCATGTGGGCTAGTCATGTGGGGGAGAGTATATTAGCTGGAGAACCAATGGGCTTCACTGGTACTCTCATTATGGGAAGACTGGCAGGTGTGAAAGGGTCCCAATTTACTTTGTTGGAAGGAATTCCCAAGGCAATGAGATAAGATTCATTTGATCTGATTATCACCTAGAGGGGCAGGGAGAGATTCTCCTTGAGTAGATAAATACCGGACTAGAAAAGGAGTGGCAGAAGGAAGAGCATACTTTGTGGGTAGGGTGATTTCAGAGGGCAGTCAGGGTGAGGGTTCATTCATTGCTCAGTCAGTGTTAATCTAGGTTTATTAGTAATTTAGGGGGTGGTTTGGAAATATGTGAAGTTGTAACTTTAGAAGTCACTTTTTGTTAATTCAGACAGAGGTTCTGATTTCTTTGTGCCCGTAGGGTTCTTTACTTGAAACTCTAATTTACAGGTAAGATTATTATAATAGGGAAAGGGGGAAATATGAGTCTGGAAAAGCAGTGAGTGACAGGAGCATGCTGCTGGCAAATTGAAAGGTATATGCTAATAGCTACTATCTCTTCAATTTTGGGAGTTCTTAGCAGGATTTTTAGATCTATTTCCTCTTTCACTAGAAATAATACAATTCTCTCTCTCTTTCATGTACTAGTGTTCAAAATGAAGTCAAGTTATTGTCTTAATCCTGCCACTAAGGGCATTTCACCTGCTCATTGGTTTGCAGGACAAAGATGTACTGGCTGGTAGTCCCTCTCTATCATTTCAGTCTGATATTTCAAATGTGGAGACATGAGATTGACTAATAAACCTTGACTTATCTGTTTGACTCTTAAGTTACTAACTCCAAAATGCCTCTGGAGAAATGCAAAAGCTATTGGGGGGGGGGAAATTATGTTTGAGCTATCCTCATGGTTTAATTATCACATTAGCTAGAAAGAGACAAAGTCTAAGAAGACCCTAATGAAAATTAAGTTTTTAGAGCATGTGGTACTAAAAGAGAGCAGCCCATCATCTACAGGATTCTGAGAGTTAATAAACAAATATGAGAGGTGCCTAGACTTGGGTAGAAGAGCCATTTAGGATCTAAAGACCAATTTCATATCTACCTCAATTTCCCTTACTCCTTTCAAATAGCACATTCCTTCCCAAAGATCTGTATTTAACTGCAGAAATCAATCCTGTATTCAGTTTGAAAATTGGTCATTATTTTGTTAAATGGATATTTTGTTATAATTTTTTTGTTGTTGTTAAATTTTGTTAAATTTTCCATGAAAAATTCCTGTGGCAGTATTACTAAGAGAAGGTTTCTGAAGACTAAGTAACAGACTAATTCTCAAAGCTTCAACTCCCTTTTTAATTCTTTTTATTATTTTCTCCTCCTCCTTCATTTCCTCCTCCTTCCTGGATGCCACAAACTCTGAATTAGGGTTCTCTGATTAGGGTCTTGCTTTAATTTTGACACTACAAAGTCAGAGATGGTAGATAATAATTGGTCTTGTCATCCTTCCTTGTTCCCAAGTCACTTAACCTTCATCTCTTAAGATGGTTGAAGGCTATTCTGATTAAACACATACACACACACACACACACACACACACACACACACACACACACACAAAAGGAGTAGTTATAGTTGTTCCAAGGATTTGACAAATAGATTCAGCCATATAAGAGATTGAAGCTGAGTAGATGAATAGAACTGAGTCCTCTATTTAACTTGGCAGAGTTCAGCTAGAACCCCTCAGAGTAATGGCTCTGACAGTTATGTTGTAGGAATGAGTAACAGGTACAGGGAGAAGGTCATAAAGAGATTAAAAGTTGAGGTTAGCCTGGAAACAAATAAAAACTTGTTGAACAACTTAGACAGTTCAACAGCTCAAATAACAATCTCCTCCCCCCTTCTGGTATTTCTATAGAGTCCTGACAATTCTTTCTATAATAAAATTGAACAGAAAAGGACTGGGTGGAGAACAACTGTGAATGTGTTCCTCTGTCACCAGAGCAACATCTTTAATCCAGAAGTTTTGATCTTTAAAATAAGAATCAGTATTTTTTAAATTATGGTTTTATTTTGATTGTTTTAGAACCATAGACTTAGTAATCATAGTCATAACTGAGAGCATCTTCCTACTTTTTCCAGTGTTAAACTTTGAGTAGGCTCTATTGGAGTAAGATGAGAACAAAATTTTGACAAGTTTATCATTGTAGCATCCCTGGGGAAAACAGGAAATGAATTTGGGTGGCTCAGTGTAACCCATCTCCACTGTTAGGAATTTTAAAACCTTAAAGCATACTTCTTTCTTTCTTTTTTTTTTAATAGCATTTTATTTTTCCAAAGACATACAAAGATAGTTTTCAACACCATTGCAAAACTTTGTGTTCCAAATTTTTCTCCTTCCCTCCCCAAGAAAGCAAGCAATCCAATACAGTTTAAACATGTGCAATTCTTCTGAACCTATTTTCATGTTTGGGATGCTGCACAAGAAAAAATAGATCAGAAAGGGAAAAAAAACCCAAGCAAACAAACAACAACAATAACAACAAAAGGTGAAAATACTATGCTTTGATCTACTTTCAGTCTCCATAGTTTTCTCTCTGGATATGGATGGCACTTGCTATCCCAAGTCTGTTGGAATTAAAGCATATTTCTTGATATCTTTTGGTCAGAAACTGAACTGAACTAGAACTAAAAATGAACATTTAAAGTTCACTAGGACTTATTTTGAGATATTTAAGGCAAATTGACACTATACTGAGTAGCCACTGCTTACCAGCTACTAAGCCCCCACTACTTCTGATCAATTTTTAAATTTCTTGATTTCATAATAAATAATGGATATACTTTTGAACCTTCTTTAGTCTAGGCGTTGGCATACACAAAAAATCATTTTAGTACATTTTAAATATATCTATGATTCTGTTTCTAGGTTAAATGATTTAATATATACTTTAAAAGATCCTTGCTTATTGGAATCTTGCTTGTCAAAAGAAATTTTCTTTTGTGGGTCTTGCTTCCCTAATTCTGTTTTTTATTTTGTTTTAAACTCAGTCTTCCTTTCTTTTTTTCTTTGTGACTTTCATCAGCTTTCTTCTTTTGCTGAAGCCTAACAGAGTAGATAAACAAAATCCAGAAACATAATAGACCCAGCCAGAGAGTCAGGAGAAAGTAAAATGTAAAAGTACAGATTCCAATATCTGATTACTTGGATTCAAATCCCACTTTTCTGACACTACTTGTATGACTAGTATGTCATTTCTTTGGGCCTCAGCTTCCTCATCTGTGAAATGAGATGGTTAGATTGGCTAGATGGCCTTGGAAATTTCCTTATTTGATCTTAATAATTAATTTTTGGTGTGAAAGTAGGTGTTTTAAGAAGTCTGTCATAGTTCTGGGAGGTATAGAGTTGTTGTATTGTATTTTTTTTTAAGTCTGAGACAAAGAAGCTGCTGGATTTTTCTTCCTCTTAAGCTCTTGTTTTTAAAGATAACATATTATAATCAGTGTCAGTATATAGCACTGTAGGTATCACCCTTTACTGAAAGAGCCAATTAGTTATTGGAAAGTATAGGGAATAATTTTTTTCAAGGCAGTTGTCTTTGGATCTATTTCTTATCCTTCTTGGCCAAAAATAACACCAAAACTCAAGTGGTCATACATTGAGATAAAGCATCTATCCCTTTTGTATCTTACTACATCATATGGTTCCTGAACTCAGTTTCTCGTATATCATATGCATTGTGTTAATATTTTGTTAGGGTTTTTTTTGTGATTTTCTCAAAGAATCTCTATTCTGAAGTATAAATTTCTCCCCCTCCAAATGTTGGGGACAGAGTTGTCTTCCACAAGGGAAAATATCTCCTGAAATTATAAAGTATGTCTTGATCTACACCCCAGCTTCTTAAATTATGGTTCTAGACCCTATATAGAGTCTCCTAATTGAATGTGGGGATGGAGAAACTATGATTTTATTAGTAAATGTTTGATTTATGTATCTATTTTTACATACCTGCAAACCCAGGAGGTCATGTAAAAATTTCTTAGTGAAAAGAGATCCTGAGTGGAAACACTTTAAGAAGCCCTGATTCTGTACCAAATTCTCAGGAATGTTTTTATGTTGTTATTGTTGTTGTTAAACAAAAGGGGATGGGGAATGGTGATAGTTACTCTTTACATGTTGATAAAACTCTGGGGACTTCCTGAAATTCTTTGATAATAGATACTATTTCAGGGACTTCATTCTTCTCTGGCCAGATTTCTAGCCAGTCTGCCCCTGTGAAGAGGAGCATGGAATTTTAGTGCTGGAAGAAACCTCAGTGATCACTTAGTTAATATTATCTTCTTCATCTATAGATGACTACATATTCATTTTTAAAATAATCATTTGTTTTATTGGTACCTTTTTATTAACATAACATTAATTTTTGAATATGTCCTTTCATATCCAGCAAGCCATCTCTTATGACAAAGTTAAAAAAAAAGTTAATCAAGACTAATGTGAGATTGCAAAATCAAGGTTAGGAATGGAGGAAGTTGAGGATAGAAGGTGGGAAAGCATTTAGTTTGAACTCATAAATTGGAACAGAGATTAGATTAAGGGGCAGATGTGAGTTTGTCTGGACTCTTAAATATCTGATCTGCTAAGTAATATCTTCTGCACCAGACTCTGATTTATATTAATCCTTGTGTCTCCCACCTGACACTGATAAGTGTCTTTAACATTGTGAGGCAAGTATTGTGAACTAAGCAACTTCAGAAAGAAACCCAAATACTAAGCCACTTTGTATGTTAAATTGTATTACTTACACTTAGGCAACTAGGTGGCGCAATGGAATAGCACTGGCTTTGGAACCAGCAAGACTTAGCTTCCTGAGTTCAAATCTAATCTTGCATATTTACTAGCTATGTGACCCTTGACAAGTTACTTAACACTGCCTCAGTTTCCTAATCTGTAAAATGAGCTGGTTAAGAAAATGGAAAATCACTTCGTTTCTTTGCTAAGAAAACCCCCAAAAGGGGTCATGGAATATCAGACATAACAAGAACAATGTATGTTTAGATATTATGCATGAGGCATTAAGATTTTCCTCTTGCAACTATATCATAAATGGAATGTATGTCTACAAATCCCTGTGACTTTTAGGGAACTTTCATTTTCATTTTTCTTTTAGTTTGATCTGTACATTATGTAAAGAGCTGCTATATTACAAATATGATATGTAATATAACTAGAAACTTGCCACCTTAATCTAGCCAAATAAATAGTTACATTTTATAACAGTCCAGAAAAAGTAAAAATGTCAATAGATTTGATGCTTTACTCTGTTTACATGGATGTTTATGGATGTTTAGGAGGTAAATTAATAGGACTGGATAATAGGAGATAGGGGTTGTGGTTGGAATAGGCTTATTTTTTCTTTATTTGTTTCAGAGTAAAAAAAAGACATATTTTAAAAAGTAACAATTTTTGTCCCAAGGAGGAATCTTGATTTTTAATTAAAATAATAGGTATTGTTGCCCAAATGTTATTCAATATTTGAGTAAGATTTGTTACCCAACTAATTAACATTGCTCTAGGTAACTCTTCAAGAACTATAAATTGCAGAGTAAATGATTATCTGCTTTGTCAGGTGGTACAGTAGATAGAGTACTGGATTTGGAATCAGGAAGAATCCTTTTCATGGATTCAAATCTAGCTTCAAGCACTTACTAGCTGTGCGACTCTCGGCAAGTCACTTAACTTTATTTGCATCAATTCTTCTTGGGCAAAATGAAATGGAGAAGGTAAAGACAAACGACTTCACTATCTTTGCCCAGAAAATCCCAAATAACATCTCGGAAAGTTGGACACATTTGAAAAGGGCTTAGCAAAGCTGATTTTTATTGGTAGAGGAAATCTCTTTAACTTATATAATAACAAAATTATGATTCTGGTTCATGTGAAATTTACGGTCTATGTATGGCCGCATACTCCATATACAATGGTATATGCAAAACTGTCATACAGAAGTGCCTGAAAGAGGTACAAAAAAGTGTTAAGTGAAGTTGAGATGTGTAAATATTGATCGTGGCTGACAGCAAATCAGGACAGTTCTTATGGAGGAGGTAGCATTTAAGTTGAACTATTAAATACTAGAAGCATTTCAAAAGAGAGTTCCCAGACATGGGGATGATGGAAGCAAAAATACAGAGACTTTCTAGCATAGAGTGCATTCAAGAGGAAAGGATAAGGAGTTCAGAATACAATGGGAAGTATGAGAAAAATCTGGAAAGATAAATTGGTTCTAGATTGGAAATGTCCATAGCCATCAGGTTGAGGAATATGAATTTTATTTGAATTTATTTGGGAGGTACCAGGGGAACCACTGATGAGGTTGAAGCAAAAGAGAGACATGAAGAATATTAATTTGACAGCAGTAGACTGGAGACCAAAGGAGCTATTATGAGGCTACTGGCAATGGAAAAGGGAATGGATATATATATATAAAAAAAAGATTGCAGAGCTAAAAATGACAGAAGTTGGCAACTACTTGAATATAGCTGGTAAGGAAGAAAGAGATAAAGGTAGAACTAAGATAAAAGACTTGTGAGATGGGAATAGCAAGGCCAGTGACAGACTTATTGACATGGCATGTTAACAAGCATTTATTAAATACCTACTGTGTTAAGTACTGGAAATACAAAGAAAGGCACCCCCCTAGACTCCCCCCCCCAAAAAAAACAGGCCCCAAACTCACCACTAAAAAACTATCCCTGCTCTCCAGGATCTTAAAGTCTAATGGGTAAATAACATGCAAATGAGTAGACTTAGGCTGGATAAATGCTGATAATCTCAGAGATAAGAAACAGCATCACAGGAGAGTTTAATGAGGTAATGTTCAGAGGTAAAGGAATCCATAAAGAAGACTCAAGGAACAAGAAGCCAGTATAAAGAACTGTAAACAGTGACTAAACGGAATGTGCTCTTTTAGAATTGATAATAAGAAAGGACCTACATTTTAACCTTTAATACAGCATTCATTCTTTGAATAGGGTGCTGAGTCAGGGATCAGGAAGACTGTCCTTCCTGAGTTCAAATCTGGACTCAGACACTAGCTGAGTGATTCTGGGCAAGTCACTTAATAACCTTATTTGTCTCAGTTTCTTTGTCTGTAAAATGAGCTGGAGAAGGAAATGATAAACACTCTAGTATCTTTATCAAGAAAACCACAAATGGGGATACAAAAATGTAGGTAATAAAAGTGATTATTTTGTCATTTTAGAATGAGGAAAGCCACATAGTTTCTGAACCAGGATTTGAACCCAAGTGCACTATACTGACTTTTGTGGCTTTGTTATCCACAGTAATATTTCCGTAAATTGTGTTTTAGTCTTAAGCTCTTTCTATCATTCTAAAATGTTCATTGCATTTTCTATTTTCAGTATGGTCACTACACAGTTCAACTTCATTGTTGCCACTGCAGATTGCTATACCATTGCCCTCAAACTAAGGAAACGGGTTTGGCACTTTTGAGTAGGTTAAAATTGTTTATCGACTTACTAGAAAAGATTATAGATATAGTAAATACATTGTGGCCCTGAACCAACCAGATGGTAGGGTAAGGGTTGGTTTTTATATATGATCATCCCATGGGTAATTGTGTATTGATTCTACCACTGGGTGATTATACTTGATAGTAAAATTTAAAGTCATAGGTTTTGTTTTTATTTTATGACTGAAAAGTGACAAGCAACATCAGACTTAGAACTAGAAAGGACCATAGAGGTGATGTCATCCAATCCCCTCATTATATAGATAAAGCTGAAGTTTAGGTAATTGAGTGAATTTTGCCATAGGTCACAGAGCCAATATATCTTGGAAGAAACAGATCTTGCCAACTCCCAGGATAATTAATACCTAATTCAGAGAAATGATAAATAAAATTCCCTGCCTTGAGACTGGAAACCCAGGAGTATTTGATTTGCAAAAGTGAAGTCAATATGGAAAGCAGAACTAGAGAGGTCAATCCTCAGGGTCTTTTCTTTGTTGTACTCACTACACTACTGAGTTAGAAACAGAAGATTTTCAATAGAAAAAGTCAAGAGAGTGATTAACTCAGACATGCACAGCCTTTTATCCCAGGGTCACCAATTCAGAGACAGACCTGGAGAGTCATAACAGCATAGCTTTACTTCCCGCTGACTATTTGGCTGGTAGGAAATGACTTTCATGCTCTAAGTTCATTTCTAGACATTTGGCAATTCCCTCTCCCTAGGGTAGTATCTCAGCAGGAGATTAAAGGGAGGCTGGCTGACTGAGTGGGGTTATACTATTGACTTAAAAAAAAAAGTGGGGAAAAGCAAGGTGAATGTAGTCCTAGTAGCCTCCTTCCTTCCTTCAGGGCCAAGAGGTTTAGGCTTGCAGGAGATATTCCTGGGGTGAAGAGAGTGCAATTTCTGAGAAGGGACGCCTGAAGATGCCTTGCTTTGTGCCTAAGACAGTCAACTTACTTAACTCTCTAATTTATGAGAATGAAATTGTCTGTAGCTGAAATGTGAAACCTCATAGCAAAGGTTGATTCTATCAGGTTGACAGTTGTGCACAAGTAGAAGTGACTGTCAATGTTACCTCTTGCAGTACAAAGTTACCTCTTTTTTTAAAATATTAAAACTTTTTATTTGCAAAACATATGTATGGGTAATTCTTCAACATTAACCCTTACAAAGCTTTCTGTTACAATTTCCCCCCCCCCTACTCCCCACCCCTCCCCTAGATGGCAGGATATCCACTACATGTTAATTATGTTAAAACACTTGACAAATTGAATATATATATATATATATATACATATTTCCACACTTATCATTTTTGTGCAAGAGAAATCGTATCTATAAGGAAAAAATAAGAGAAAGGAAACACAATGCAAACAAACATCAATAGAGAGCATAAAAATGCTATGTTGTGGTCCATATTTCACATCCTTCTCTCTGGGTGTATATGGCTTTCTTCACTGAACAATTGGAACTGGTTTGAGACAATTCTTTGTTGCAGAGAGCCATGACCATCAGAATAGATCATCATGTAATATTGTTGTTGCTGTGTATAATGATCTCCTGGTTCTGCTCATTTCAATTCAGCATCAGTTCATGCAAGTCTCTCCAGGCCTCTCTGAAATCATCCTGCTGGTCGTTTCTCACAGAACAATAATATTCCATAACATTCATATATCATAATAATGTTACCTCTTGGTGTAATACAATGTTACCTCTTGGTGCATTACAATGTTACCTCTTGGTGCATTACAATGTTACCTCTTGGTGCACTACAATTTCATAGAGAATAACTTAACCATAGTGGAAAGAGCTCCCCTGCATTTGAGAGAATAAGAATTCTCTCAAATGCAGGGGAGCTCTTTCCAGTATGGTTATATTGAGATATAATTTGGTTTAGAACACAGTGATTGAAATTTATATAGTGTTTTAAAGTCTCACAAAGAGGGAAACTCTGATGTAACAAGGTTAAGTGACTTGGCCATGGTCTCACATCTAAGACTATAAATTTAGAATATGATGAGAAAATGAAGGTTCTGACAGGTGGATTCAATTACCTGAAGTCACACAAATAGTACGTAGCAAGACTAGGGTTTGATCCAGGACTCCAGACCCTAAATAGAGTTAGCATCCTTTCCGTGAATCCATTCTTTAACAATAATGTATCAGAGGCAGAATTTGACCTTTGTCTGACTCCTACTCTTATCTAGGCCTGGAGTCAAGAAGACCTAAATTCACATTTGACACCTGAGATTTGCCAGCTGTGTGTTCCTGGGCAAGTTACTTACCCTTGTTTGCCTCAATTTCCTCATATATAAAATGTGCTGGAGAAGGAAATGGTAATACTCAAGTATCTTTACTCCAAATAGGGAGTAAAATGAGAAATGTGAGAAGTAATGTGAGAAATAACACAATATTCTCTATGTAACAAAAATCCATTAAAAATAAGGACCACAAATGACATATTTCTTGGATATTAGCAATAACTAATAAGGGAAAATAACTTATGAATTACTTGTTTCAGGGTGGACATTTTTAGCACAATCATGGTTTCCTAATCACATTTCTTTGTTTTGGTATGAAATATCATTTGGTTCTAGGTGCACACAGCAGAAATGGATCTGAATGTTACCTGAAGATCTGGCTAATATTTATTATGACCAATCCATATAGACCTACAAGAAACAGAGTATGGAAATATTGATATCTTCTGCTTACAAGGCAGTTTTTGCAAACTTTGGTGAGTGGGACATGTGTAAAAAGCCATGTTATAAAGTTAAAAAAGGATGTTTTAAAATAATGTTAATGAGACAACAATGTTAGGTTAGTAGGCAATGTCCTCCTATCTTAAGTGGGGTTATTCTATAAAACATTCATTTCTAGAACAAAGTTTAAGGGTGTGCTATTTTTATAGCATTTTTTCTGATTACATATGAAGATGATTTTTAACATTTTTTGGGAAATTTTGAATTCCAATTTTTTCCTTCCTTTTTCCCTCCCTAAAATGGTAAGCAATTTGATTTAGGTTATATATGTACAATCATCTAAAACAGATTTCTATATTAGTCATATTGTGAAAGAAGCAAAATAATGAAATGTGCTTTCAGATCACTGTATTGTCAAGAAGAGCTTTGTCATTCATACTTCATCATAGCACAATGTTGCTGTTACTTCATTTTGCATCAGTTTATATAAGTCATTAATGCCTGGTTGTCATTTTTTACAGCACAATAATATTCCATTACATTCATATACTACAACTTGTTCAGCCTTTCCTCAAATTCCAATTCTTTGCCATTGCAAAAAGAGCAGCTATAAATATTTTTTGTACATGTAGGTCCTTTTCCATTTTTTTAATGATCTCTTTGGAATACAGAAGTAATAGTCCTAGGGGTCTGTTATTTATAATTATGATCTTCATTCCAAATATGAAGTTCATATGCTAGATGTTAAAATTCTCTTTCAATGCCTCATTAATACATAGGCTACCATGGGAGCTGAGACTAGCAAATTCTAATAATATATAAGCATGCATACACATTGGCAGCTAGGTGGTACAGTGGATATGTTATCTCACCTGCAATTAGGAAGACCCGAGTTCAAATATGACCTCAGACACTTATTAGCTGTGTGACCCTGGATGAGTCACTTTACCCTATTTGCTTTCTCATCTATAAAATGAACTGCAGAAGGAAATGGCAAACCACATCAGTATCTTGGTCAAGAAAATACTAAATGGGTTCATGAGCAGATAGACACAACTGAAGTGAATGAACAACAAATGCAACAATATACATACACATACACACATATACCCACATATATACATACACCTGTACATATATACACATTCATTTATACATGTACTTTTATATAGAACATTCCAAAAATCTTGGTGTTTAAAACTGTAATGAAAAAATGTAATAAAAATGTAACATGAATATATAGTCCATAAAATATGACGTACTTAATAGGATTGTTTACATATATTTTTCTTAAAACTGGTTGATATTGGCTTTTTGAATCCAAGATTGTACTGGTCAGTCAATGACATTTACCGAGCTCATAATCTGTATTGAGCAAATTCTGTGGGAAGTAATAGAAATATTGTACAATGAAAAAAACAAACAACTGATTTCGAAACAAGAATTTGTTCTGAATTCAAATCCTATTTCTCACATGTATTACTTGGGTGATCTTCCCAATGTAAGTTCCTCAAATCACTTCCTCAAATGTAATAACAGTAATAATAACAATAACTAACATTTATACAGTGCTTTAAAGTTGGCAGAATGTAAACTTTATTAGCTCATTTTTATCTTCACACTAACTCTGGGAAATAAGTACAATTATCTTTACATTATAGATGAAAAATCTAAGACAGGGAGACTAAGTGAATTAGCCAAGATTACACAGCTAGTAAAGATTTTCAAGATTTGAATTCAGATCTTCCTCATTCTCAGTCCAATGCTCTATCTGTAAAATATGTTTATGTAATTGATTTTGGCTGTAAAGAGGTCTTCACAGAATCTCAGAATTTCAGGGTTGGTTTCTTCTTTCCTTCTTCCATCCCTCCCCTCCTCTTTCCTTTCCTTCCTTTCTCCCATTTTCCCTTCCTCCCTTCCTTCTTCACATCCTTCCCTCTTTTTCTTCTTTCCTCTTTCCCTTTTTTCCTCCTTCTCTCCCTTCCTTCTTTCCTTCCTATCTCCCTTTCTTCCTCTCTCCCTCTTCTCTTTACATGTCCTTCCTCCCCTTCTCCCCTTTTCCTTACTTCCCTTCCATACTCCCCTCTTTCTCTCTCCTCTTCCCTTTCTCCCCCTCCACTCTTTTCTCCTCTCTTTTCCACTCTTTTCCTCCCTTTTCCCTTTCCTGACCTTTTCCTTTCCTTTCCTTTTCTCTTCCTTTCTTCTTTCTCCCCTCCCATTATTTCTCTGGAAGAAAAGGTGGCATATTTTTATTCTGTGTTAAAAAAAAGTGTTTGTTCAGTAACATGTTCTACAGCATACTTTTTCCCCCAATGTCAATTGAAAAGTGATTATTTTGTGAATAAACTCTTCCCTTTTCAATTAGGTCCCATGTACTATACTGTAGGCATCTCACAAAGAAAGTACATCTAGAGCTTCCTCAATGGGCAATGTTTCATTGTTTTCCTTATTTTTCCTTAGTATTTATAAAGGGGATCTGTCTTTTAGTAGTTTACAATAATAACTTATATTTTAATATTAGCAAATATTTATTAAATAATATAGAAATATTTTACATGTATAGCCAATATGTCTATAATGCCTTAATGTTTGCAAAGTGTTTTATATATTCTTTTTCATCCTCACAACAACCCTCTGAAATAGGTACTATTATTATCTCTAGATAATAGAGACTGAGGTTGAAAGGCTTAGAGAATTAGGACATAATTGAGGCACAATTTGGACTCAGCAGAAGAACTTATATCTTCCTATCTGCAAGTAAAGTCATTTCTCATCCATTGTTGTCTAGATGTAGCTTGCATGGAACTATCAATAGATAACTATAGTCTCCTTTGCCTACTCATCTTCAGGGGATTTTTTGATTATTTACTGCCAGGAGGAGAACAGGAAGCTGGGATCAGAAAGCTGGCCACTCTGCCTTCTTCAGAGAAAGGGTACTAGACTACAATGATATCATCCTGCTTTTCTAAATATTGCTAGTCTAAGGGGAATACTTTTTAGTTGCCTGCTCCTGGTAGTTCTTCCTTTACTGGGCATGGAGTTTCCTAAACTATATGTCTGAATACTTGACTTCTTTTCTACCTAATGCCATTTACACAAGATCATCAGACATTGTGAATATCAAATAAATCCATTTATCCAAGCCAATAGCAAACAAATCAGAAAAGCCATGTGAATTAGAATATATCAGCCAGTGAACACAGGCTCTCCCACAGAAAGTGAGATATCATAGTTCAATTATAAGATGATATTTCTGATCTCACCTAAGAGAAAATTCTCTTCAAGTTTCCAATATGATAAACTGCAAACAGAGACATGCTTGAGTTGTCAATTTCTTGGAATCTTTCTTGCTCTGCAGGGACTTCTTCCTGAAGAGGACCTAAAAGCACATGTATCTTTCTTTGAAGGTGGAAATCAAAAGAGACAGTATCTCTCCTCTCTCAGGTTCTCAGCAACTTTTAACTTTTGAAATTATCATTCTCTTAACATTGAGGAGAGTCTAATGCAAATAGGCCTTGACTCTATGGTACACTTAAATTCATGCCTTTTCCAAGTATTTCAGATAGTCGTTGTGTGAGTAGAGATTAGAGGTTAGATATGAAAGAGATTATAGAGATTAGAACTATTGAATTATAGCAACTGATAGGATATATGGGGTCTCAGACACTTACTAGTTGTGTGATCCTGGGCAACTCACATAGCCCTGTTTGCCTCAGTTTATTCATATGTCAGATGAGCTGGAGAAGGAAATGGCAAACCACTCCAATATCTTTGCTAAAAAAAAAAAAAAAAACCCAAAAAACACACTCAAAAGGGGTCACAAAGAATTGGAAACCACCAAAATATAGTTCAATCATTATAAATAAGTTAGAATCATTGTAATAAAGCCACAATATGAAGGACTGATTTATGAGAATGACAAGTGAGTTGTCACCTGACTTCCTTTCCCTCTTCCCCATAGTGTTCAGTCTTCCTTTCTCCTCCTTTTCCCCATCCCCAGCAGAAGAATACCTTGGTCTGAGAGGTAAGCCTAAGATCATTCTAACATCATCATGCTGTGTGGAGATATGTTTGTTTTTTCTATAGTCCTCTGGGTTAGGGGAAGTAATTGAGTGTTAAAAGACCCCCTGCCAGGAGCCAGTTTGCATGAGGAAGTAAAAGTAAGCCAGATATAGTTAATTGCATTAACACATGACTACATGGAACTAGTTCTGTTTAATTGTATAACTGGAATGTGAAAGCAAGATATGTTGCTATTAACTGAGAGCAGGTATACCCCAGAGGTTGCTGCTGCTGAGAAATATGCAGTACCCCATGTTGTGAAACTACTTTAAATCACTGCTTAAAGATCTTGTTAGATGCCATTTAAAATGTTTTTCTTTTTTTTTTTGTTCTGAAAGTAATGCAAATTATTTTAGCAAGGAGCTCAGCTGTATAACCAGCCTGTAAAAGTAAGAAGGAAGCTGCTGCCATTTCTAAGGAGATGTTAGGATTTATGTTCTGATCAATTTGTAGCCAGTTACAGCTGCTAGAAACACATGAGCAGAAAGAGGTTTGTGGTGGTGTTTTTAATCAAGATTGCTTGCTGTCTTGGAGAGGGGAGAAATAAGGGAGGAAGGGAAAAAATTTGAAACTCAAAATCTTACAAAGATGAATGTTGAAAACTACACATAGTTTTCAACTATATGTATATATAATTGGAAAAAATAAAATATTAAGTAAGAAAGTTACTTTTTCTTCAATCTTTGTGTCAAGTGGGACTATTAGATCCTTTAAATCTTGAAGATTAAATCTTAATAAATAGTTTTGTACACATATCCTCTTCCCCTTGGAAAAACCTTGGCCTAAATTTGATTTTTCTAATTTTTCCCTATATATAGTCAACCCCCTGAAAGCAATGGGCTGCCAATAAGCATTTAAATATAGAGAAACTTTGTTTCTTCTTGCATTTATTTAGTACTTTAAGGTTTTCAAAATACCTAACCCATGTCATCTTATTTGATCCTCGAAACAATTCTGTGAGTTTGGTGCTAATATCACCATTTTACAGATGAAGAAACTGAGGCAGAGAGAACTTGTTTAAATAAAAAATAAATTAAATTGCATGAACTGATGCTAAGTGAAATGAGCAGAACCAGGAGAACAGGGCAACAACAAGACTACACAATGATTAATTCTGATGGATGATACTCTCTTCAACAATGAGATGTTTCAAACCAGTTCCAGTTGTTCAGAAAGCCAGGGAAAGGCCTGTGGATTCTGAGTGTGGACCACGACATAGCATTTTCATGCTCTCTATTGATGTTTGCTTGTATTGTTTTCCTTGTAGATATGATTTTTCTTGTACAGCACGATAACTGTATAAATATGTATACACATATTCGATTTGTCAAGTATTTTAACATAATTAACATGTAGTAGACTTCCTGCCATCTAGGGGAGGGGGTGAGGGGTAAGGAGGGAAAAACTTGTAACAGAAAGCTTTGCAAGGGTCAATATTGAAAAATTACCCATGCCTATGTTTTGCAAATAAAAAGCTTTAATAAAATAAAATAAAATAAATGAATAAATAAAATTGAAAAAAATAAAAACAAGTAGCTAGATAGAGCATTCAGCCTGGAATTAAAAGGACCTGAGTTCAAATCTAGCCTCAGGTACTTGTTATATGACCTTTGGTAAATCATTTAACCTGTTTGCTTCTCTTTCTTCAGTTGTAAAATAGGGATAATAATAATACCTTATCTCCCAGGATTATTGTGAGATAGTATTTGGAAGAAGTATTTAGCACAGTGACTCAAATATAGGAGATACTATATATAAATGCTTATTCCCTTTTCCTTTCCTTCTTCCTTAAATGATTTGAATGAGATCATTTAGTCAGTTTTTAGGATTTGATCTCCACCTCTAGCATTCTGCTTACTATATCATCTACCTCATACTAGACTATATTTGTCACAACTAATGTAATGACTTTTCAAAGGATCTCAAATTTGAAGGCAGAGATAGCAAGATAATAATCCTATTTCTCTTTTCCTTCCCACATAAGATCAGTTTTTATAGCTGCAGAACCAAAGGCGCTTCCATAAAGACAGTGTGTCTGTGTCTCACTGCTCATATCTTTCCTTTAGAAAGTATTCCCTTGTTTCTGCTGGTTTCCATCTGCCTATTCCATTCCCAACTCTTGGCTTCTAAGTCCTATAGCCCTGCATTCTGCACTGCCTTGCTCTTCACCCTCATTTCCTTAAGTGGCTTAACTTTCCTAGTTTCCTTCAAAATTCAGTTTAAACTCCATCTCCTGTTGGTTCTCTTAATTGTTGGCACCTTCTTTCTGTAATTACCTTCCCTTTAATTTGTAAGTGTCTTGCATATACCTAGCCATTATAGGTTGCTTCCCTTATTAGAATATAAGCTTCTTGAGGAAAAAGACTTTTTACATTTTTTTTTTTCTTTTAATCACCTGGGCTTAGCTCAGTGCCTAGCAGATAGCAAGTGCTTAATAAATGCTTCATTACTGATGACTGAATAAAATGCAAACTTGGGGATTTTAAGACACATTTGCTAAATTGTCAAAGATGATAAAAGATATAAGAAATGTTGAAGGAACTGTATGCTACTATGATATTGGTAGAACTGTGAATTAGGCTAATTCACACTGGACTGGAAATCCAGGAAAAATAATTTTGAATTACTCAATAAAGGTCACTCAACTGTGCAAAGCTTTTCATCAAGGGTTCTTACTAAGAGGCATAACTTTAGAGAAAGTCAAAGATAAAAGTAAAGGCCCTTTAATACTAAATATTCACAGTAACAACTTTTGTGTTAGCAAAAAAAAAAATCTCTGGAAACAAAATGAGTGCTCATTAGTTGGGGAATTGCTAAACAAACTGTTACATTAGCACAATGACCAACATAAGGAATCTCAAGAAACATGAGATTGCTTGCATAAATTCAAATGAGCAGATTATACATAATACCAACATATGTATGTGGGCAACCAAGCTGCCAGTTGGCATCCATCCCTGTCCCAATGCACTGTCTGGGGGTGGCCTAATACAGATCTGGCACCTCCTCTTGCCATAGTGCACAGCCTTTCCCTGGATTTATGGTTTTGGACTATCGATAAGCTAGTGAAAAGTACTAGACTTGTGATATCATTAGTTTGGGGAAATCCTGGATGAGGAAATTCCCTCTACCAATTCAGGTTGGCACTTGTTCTGCAATTCATTGATTTAGAAAGTATCCTGAGGGCATGGAGGAGTTACATGATGAATAATAACTTGGAAATTCTGGCAGTGATATGGTGCCAGAAATCATATTTCTGGAGCATACAAGTTTATCTAGCCTGAACTTTATATATATACACACACACACACACACACATAATATATATATACACATATGTATATATACACACACATATATATTTCTATTATATTGCTAGGGAGGTTATGTGATAATGGTTAAAAAAAAATCATTGAACACAATGAAAAGGGAGATAGAACTAAATTCCATTCCCAACTCACTTATTAATTAACAGTGTGACCTTTTTATAATTAACATAACTGCTTTTATCTGTTTTTTTAAAAACATTGAATTGTGAAGGAGGTGCCTAGTCCTAAAATCTAGGCTATCCCCTCTCTATAATCAGGAAAGCATACAAAGGCACCATCCTAATAAACTCAAGGGGGCTGGGGGAGGAGTTGAATCCTGTATATATTATCTGATTCTTTAAGTTCTGATTTTATGTAGCATGTCTAACACCAAACTTGGGTAAAGAATTGCTGCCTTCAAAAAATGTAATTACTCAGTAAAAATTTTCTCTTACTTGCATAATCTGTGACCTTTATCTACTAGCTATTTTTATTTATAACCAACATTCTGTTAAACTCCAATTCATTTCTTGTCTTCACACAAAATGATGGCATTTTTCTATTAAAATGCATGGTCTGAGAAAATTAGATGATGCATATTGATCGAAAAGATAAGAATCATTACCACAAAGCTTCTTTTCCCTTCATTTCTCCACCTTCCCCCACTACCTTGTTACTTTTCACAAAGGACACTGAGAAAGGGGAAGCACTTGGGTATGCTGGAATTGTAGAAATGTTATGCCCCATTGTTTTACAGTAAAACATATTAGAACATATGGGTGTCATTTATTTCTTGCCATCTACTATCTGTGCAGAACTGTATCTGAATCATTTCCTGTTAGGGAATAAAATCAAGGACTGAGCAGGCTTGTTTAGTCTGGGCATTGGGGAGTTTGGTATAGCTAATGTGTTCCAGAAGGTTAACCACTGTGAACTCCCTTGCCTGAGCTATTTCCTTGGGTGACTAGGATACAGCCCGCAGCATTTCCATTCAGGTAACAGGTCATTGCTCTTGTTTAGCCCAGAATTCTGTCCATTCTCAGGTGAGAGATTTTAAGGGTATATGAACTTTCCAAATAGATCCCCAGGAGGGGAGAGCAAAAAGGGAACTGGTTTGTTTACTTCATACAGATGACTTCTTTTTGAAGAATAAAGATGTTCTATTCATGTTTTATGTGGGTTCATTTTCAGAAACCTCATTTTTGTGTCCCCATAAAATATATAAATGGGCACTGAATGGATTCATAACTCATTCTCCTTGCTGCGGCAAAATGGTTTGTTTTCAGCATGTCATTTTAGCTGAGCTGCCTCTGTTTCCCAATATCAACAAATAATAGTTTGCTGATACTGTTGGTTGCTTGGTTTGGGCTTTCTGGGAGAATGTGAATTTCATTTCCTAACAGTCATGTGATTTTTAGGAAGCACCCTGATCTAAGAGTTAGACAGAGCTCATTTCAGACATCTGAAATTCTCTGATTAGTGAGGTCACTGCTATTTCTGAATGTCAGGATTCATGGAACATAAAGAGTTTCTTTTGATAGTTTTTCTATGGGCAGTTAGGTAACATACTGCATAGAGTACTAGGCCTGGAGTCAGGAAGACCTGAGTTGATATCAGGTCTTGGATGTTTACTAGCAGTATGACCCTGGGCAAGTCACTTAACTTTGTTTCTCTCAGTTTGGAAATGTCAACCAGCTCCAGCATTTTTGCCAAGAAAATCCCAAATGGAGTCACAAAGAGTCAGACACAACTTAAAGCAAACAAAATAGCTTTTCTGTTGTTCCTAGTCACTTATGTTTTCTGTAAGGCAGATTGCTACTTTCTAAACATTTTGACACTTACATTTCTGGGCACTGCCTGTTCTTAGATCTTTTTTAAAAAAGTTCTTATCTTCATCTCTTCCTCTTACCCCAATTCCCTATCTTTTTTAGGATGGGAAGGTGTGTTGTAATTTTAGGATATAGTGCATAAAAAGAAGATCCTTTGTAGAAGTTTGAAGCTGATTCAAGTTAGCAGCCTTTGTCCTTTCCAAGTATTCAGAATTTGATATAATGAATAGAAAAAAAAGTAACCACTTAATGAAATTTCCCTTTTATTTAAGTTATGTCATTTCAAATCAGGCAAACTGAGCTGTAGAGTGATCTAATCATTCATTTTGGCAGTCTTCATGGATGGCACTGATCACTGCAGCCTAATTGATCTTGTGACCATCTGCATTAATTATTAGGACAGCTTACATGAACAGATTGGAATAACCAAGGACTGTTCACTTACTTTACTTAGGGAATATTGAAACTGTTTCCTGAGGCTAATTCTTCATCAGTTTTATGCACCCATTATAGTATTATAAGTATTTTTTAGCTATTTATTTGAAGCAATAAAATAATGCAACTAATTTTTCTCTGTTTTCTTATGAAAGCAGAATTTCTATTTATTCTTCTTTTGGTCTCTCTTGCTATATTATTATAGGCATACCATCTAAGTTAACTTGAGAAGGTGGTAGAAAACGTACAAACTTATTCTGGAGGGAAAAAAGCTTAAACTAATTTTTTGATTTTGGGAAATCATTAATTCACCTAGGAAGAATTGAATGCAGGATAAAACCTAGACAATTGGGATGTTTCTTATTTATATAATGAAAAATAGTACAACTAAACTCCACTATGGTATCAATTATCTGCATATTAGGTAGATTTTTTTTGAGGGAAGAGAGGGATAGAGGAAGAGAAAAGACTGCTTTCATGTAGATAATTGATTCAAAATTCTTAGCTGATTATACATATTATACATAAACATGAGGGAAGAGTTGTCACCATGAAATCTAAATATCTAGTTTTTGCTTATAAAGAATTGAAATATTTCTAAGAGTTTCTAAGAGTCCTATTATAGAAAGTTGGTTGGAAGTCTTTTGGTGAGAAGGGAGAGACAAAAAAATTTGCAGTGGTGTATGATTGGAAGGTCATTTGTTAAAGAATGTGTTGGGAGTTGGAAACAGTGTAGGCCTTTGAAAAAGTACTGAATTTGAGTGAGAAAACCTAAGTTTGTATGAAGTCTGTCTTTGACTCTTAATGTTTGAATGACCTTGGGGAAATTTTTTCTCTCTGAGTTTGTTTCCTCATCTGGAAAATAAGAGTTTTGGGCTAGGTGACCTCTGAGGTCTCTTTCAAACTCTGGCTCTGATTATTTGCGCAATACAAAGAATTTGTGATTATCTATAGTGTATGTCTTTCCTTGAAAACATAAATGAGATTTTTTAAGGGTACAATTTTAAAGCAAAATCAGATATTTTTACTATGCATATAGTTGCCTCTAGATTGTCAGTCTTAAATATTCATAGTTCAGTCTTCTGCTGATGCTCCTAGAATGGACTTTAATAGTTCAGGTTTAGAGTATCTATAATGTGAACTGCCTGCCTTTGGAAATGCTACTTTGGCTGAGGTTTTATCAGATGTTCAACCATTTTTTAATCTTCTATCTGAACCTTAAGATTGTGAAAACTTTGTTCATGTGGCACTTACCATCTGGTAGTGACATTTTGCCAAACTGAGGGAGAAGTTAATTTGATAGAATAAATACCAGTTTGTTTTACTTTAGTAGTCCCTTTAGGGGGGAAAATAAAGCTATTGGAATATCTTTCCAGTAATATTTTACTTACTTCAAGTGCTCTCATCGCATAGCCTCATTTATGCAGAACATAACTGAGAACCAAGAAGTGAGTATAAAAAAAAAGTCCTTGAGAGCTGAAATTGATGTCACAAAGCCAATGCTTCAAAACTCATATACTGCACTTGTAAAACAGGGCCTCACTCAAAACCTATTATTCCTTCTTTACATGCTATTCATAACCAAGCTCAATTATCTCATTTTCTAGTCCACAAAAGATTGAAGAAGGACACTGCCATTCTAATTTAGTAGCAGGATAATTTAAGGGATGACTTCAAGAGAGGGAATAAAAAAAACCATCAAAAAGAAATACAAATATGCCAATTTAGTCAGCATATATTAAGCACCTACTGTGTTTCAAATCCTGTGCTAAGCTCTAAAGATACAAAGACAAAACAGAGTTAGCCTTTGTTCTTGAAGAGCTTGTATGCTGGGATCATTCAATATAGAGACAGACTAAGTAGGTACATTTTTGAGTTATCAATAAAAGTTAAATTTTGTTTAGTGTGGGGAACTGTTCAAATTTTTAAATGATTACCATTAATTTTTAAAAGTTTGTACATCTGAAGAAGTATGCTTCAGGTTATTTTCAAAGTATATTTAATGTGGAATGGCTCATTGCCCAGTAAGAAATATTATTTAGAAAAATATTAAAGTTTGTACTAATTGTAAAGAATGAAACTGTGTATATATGTGTGTATATATATATTTGTGTGTGTATATATATATATATAGTTTATAGATAATCTAAGTTTAGGAAATAGATTAAATGTGGCTTTTGAGGTCTTCACAAAGACTGACTCCCTCTTTTTTTATTTTTTCGTTATTTTTGTCTCCTCTGAATCTTTACCAACAAAAATCTGGGACTCATCTGAATATAATAATGAGAAATAATAATAATAATAATATTTCTACAGTGCTATAAGGATAGGCAGCTAGGTGGTGCAGTAAATGGAGCAGAGTCTGGAGTCAGGAAGGCTCATTTTCCTGAGTTAAAATTTGGCCCTAGCAAAAAAAATTGGAAATTGAGGGGATGGCCATCAATTGGGGAATGGCTCAATAAACTGTGCTATGTGTTTGTGATGGAATATTATTGTCCTATGGGAAATGATGAGTAGGATGCTCTCAGAAAAAACAAACAAACAAACAAAAAAACCTGGAAAGTCCTCTGTGAACTCAAGTAAAGTGAAATGTACTATATACAAAGTAGTAACAATATTCTGGGATGACCAGCTGTAAATGACTTTGCTGTTCTCAGTAGTACAATCATCCACAACTATGATGAAGTATGATGAAAAGTCCTGTCCATACCCAGAGAAGGAAGTGATCATGTCTGAATACAGATTGAAGCATTCTCTGTCTGTCTCTGATTGTCTCTCTCTTTTTTTAACTTAATTTTTCTTGAGAGTTTTTATTTTCATTAGGATGGGAGATCTAGGTTTTCTTTCATAACGACTCTTATGGAAATGTTTTGCGTAATTTTACATGTGATTTCTTTATGGGTGAGAATAAGAGAGAACCTAGAACTCAATTTTTTTTTAAATGTAAAAAAAAATTTGAATATAACTGGGGAAAATATTAAATAAATACAATAAAATGAATTTAAAAATAAATAGCTTAAGGTGCTAAAAAATTGGCCCCAGATACTTACTAGTTATATGACCTTATACAAATTACTTAACCCTGTTTGCCTCTATTTCTTCATCTGTAAAATGATCTGGAGAAGGAATTGGCAAATTACTCTAATATTTCTGCCAAGAAAACCTCAAATGGAGTCACAAAAAGAGTTGGATACAAGTGAAAAATGATAGAACAATAAAAAGTGGTTTGAGCTTTATAACACATTTTTGGAAATATCTCATTTTATCCTCAAAACAACCCTGGAAAATAGTAGTAATGATAATAATGGGTAGTGGTGGTGGTGGTGGTGGTAATAATACTAGTAGTGTAGAGATGGTGGTGGTGGTAGTAGTAGTAGTAGTAGTAGTAGTAGTAGTAGTAGTAGTTGTAGTAGTAGTAGTAGTTATAGTTGTAGTAGTAGTAGTAGTAGTTGTAGTAATAGTAGTAGTAGTAGTAGTAGTTGTAGTTATAGTAGTAGTGGTAGTAGTAGTAGTAGTAGTTGTAGTAATAGTAGTAGTAGTAGTAGTAGTAGTAGTTGTAGTTGTAGTTGTAGTAGTAGTAGTAGTAATAGTAGTAGTAGTAGTAGTTGTAGTTGTAGTTGTAGTAGTAGTAGTAGTGGTATCGTAATGGTGGTGGTAGTAATACTAGTACTAGTGTTAGAAGAAGTAGTATTAGTGGGTGGTAGTAGTGATGATGGTAATAGCAGCAGTAATAACAATAGTAGTGAAGAAGAAGTGGTAGTAACGGTGGTGGTGGTGGTGGTGACAGTGGTGGTGGTAGTGATAACGGTAGTAGTGGGAGTAATAACAGCCAAGATTTGAAGTGTTTACTATGTACCAGGTAGTAGCTAACTGTTTCACAATTACCCTCTCATTTGATCCTCACAACAGTCCTGGGAAGTGGGTTATGGGATCTAGGGAAGCTAAGGCACATAGAGGTTAAGTGACTTGCTCGTGGTCCCATGGCTAGTAAGAAGCCCTTTATTCTGTCCATAGAGCCATCTAGGCTGCCTCTCTATACTTGGTGAATATTTTTTCCCAACTCATAGGACCCATTATTTCCTTTTTTTTTTTTTTTGTGCTGTGGCAATTGGGGTTAAGTGACTTGCCCAGGGTCACACAGCACATTAAGAGTCTGAGGCCAGATTTGAACTCAGATCCTCCTAATTTTAGGGCTGGTGCTCTAAACACTGCGCCACCCAGCTGCCCCTCCCTTGTGTGTGTATATATATATATATTTTTTTTAATAATTTTTCTTCTGAAGACATCTTATACCAACTTACTGTGGCAAAGAGCTGATCCTAAGTTTTTCAATATTTCAATAGCAGAGTACAATTTCTGAAAAATTCTGCCAAGATGAAAAAAAAAAACTTGTAAAGATAATTCTTGTGATGTACTTTGTCCTTCATCAGAGGAAAAAACTAGGTAAATTCATAGAAGCTCACCTATAGGATATCAGCCAGATTACAAGTTTTTTGTGTATGTCACTGAAAGACTTGAAGGCAGTATGCTAGAAGTAACATGCTATAGTGAACAAAGTGCTGGAAAGGAAGTCAAGAAGACTCCTTGGTTTCCAATACAGCAGTGTATGATCCTGCTTAAGCAAGTTACTTAAATTTCCCAAGCCTCAGTTTCACTAGCTGTAATATGAAGAGATTGGATTTGGTTTTCCTTTAAGGCCTCTTCTAGCTCTAAATCTATTATCCCATGATAAGGTGATAAGAGAGGTTGTAATGTATATCAGTGGAGTTTCAACACCAACAGTATCACAGATCCTCTAAGTATTAGAATATCTTGACAGTTGTATTACTCTGCTACTATTTCATTTTGTGGCCTATTATGAACACTATATTATCTATAGTATTAGATTTTCATCTTATTTGTGTTGTTTATACTCCCTACTAAATGATGCATTGTATGCAAATAGAAAACACTTTTCTAACTTTAAAGAACTATTAAATGTAAACTGCTATTATTATTGTTGCTGTTATTGTTACTATCCTACACTTTTCATTGGTATACTTTATTTATTTATTTTTTTATCATATCTGCCTATTTTTCCATCTCTATAAAATCTGTTTGGAATCAAATTCCCTAAAAATCATATCTTAGTCAATTTCTATCCTCTTTCCTAACACAGTTTTTGGCACATAGTAGATGCTTAATCAGTGCTTATTGATAGATTGATTGGTCAGAAACCACCTGACAAATCAGTGTTAGAGTTTATAGCAATTTGACTTGGCTCTTGGCCTGTTATTAAAAGTTTGTTCTCCATTTCCCTCCATTTTTTTCCTGGAGTATCTTTTGCTGAATTTCTTATGTTGTGGATTTAGAGCTAATTAACATTTTAAATTAGTGTGTTGGGTGGTTCTGGAAGCTGCTTATTACATTATGTAGGTGTCCCTGGCCACACAAAATGTTTAATAAGAGAAATAATTATATTACAGTGAAATACAGATATATCTTTTCAGTGAGTAAGTAAATCAAATGATAATGACATAAGACCATGAGCAAAGTGGCTGTGGAGTATGTTTGGTAAATTCTCAGAGTAAGAATTGAAACTTTTTCTGTGTACACAATACCTTCTTGAAAGAATGTTTTCCTTTCCTAGATGGTAATAATAGCTATCTATGTGTTGGGGCATTGCTCAGTAAAGTTTGATTCCAGTCTTTTAACTGATCCCCAAAAGTCTCCAAAATGTTATGTAAAGTGAAAGAGTTGTATGTAATATATATATATATATATATATGTATATGTACGCATATACATATATTTAAACAAACTGGGCTATTGTATATAAACAGGTAAATAATAAAAATTAGTTTGTTTTCAGCTTTTCTTGGAGGGTCACATTTTTCCCTTATGGTGCCATAGATGAAATTCAAGGATACGATGAAATAGTGATGCCAAAGCATCAAAAATAGAGAAAGGGGGCATAGAGGAAGGAATAATGAGGCAGGCAGAGACAGGTAGACTGAGAGACACAGACACAGAGAGGGAAAGAGCAAGCACATAATCTTAGAGTTGTAAAGGAGTTGGTTACATTTTCATTTTACAGATTAGGACATTTGAGAGAGATTAAGTGACATTTAAAGGTATCTTGATACTGAGAGATCAATTTATACTTATCAGATTGGCTAATATGACAGAAAAGGGAAATAACAAATGCTGGAGTTCAGATGTAGGAAAAAAATGTATTGTGGGTGGAGTTGTGAACTGATCCAACCACAGCATGAATGACTTAGCTTTTCTCAGAAATACAGTGATCTGAAGGACTTGTGATAAATATTCTATTTACCTCTAGATAAAGAACTGATGAAGTCTAAATGCAGACTGAAGCACACTTATTAAAAACATTCTTTATTGTTCTTAGTTGTTAGGTTTTGTTTTGTTTTATTTTGTTTTGATTTATGGTCTATTTTCTTTTGCAGCATGGCTAGCATGAAAATGTTTTGCATGACTATACATATGTAATCTATATCAAATTACTTGTCTGCTCAAGTAGGGGGAAGGGAGAAGATTTGGAACTCAAAATTTAAGAAAACAAATTTTAAAATTTTTTGTTTACATGTAATTGATAAAAAATAAAAAAGAAATAGCATTAAAAATTTAAAAAAATCATCCAGTTAATGACAATTTGTTGTATATGTTCTCAGGTTTTTGTACTTTCAAGTCTTGTGTTCTTTCCATTATACATAGAATTGGAGCTGGAAGGGATTCTAAGACCATCTGATGTAATCCAAGTTTATAGATGAAGCCCAGAAAGGTCAAATGATTTGTCTAACTAAAATTCCATAGCATCATCATACCCTACCTATCTATTGTATTACAAAAGCTACAGACCAATAGCAGACATTTAAGAAGAAACTTGAAAACCTACAGAAATAAAAGGCTCAGCTAGGTTTAAAACCTGAAATATTATAGTAGAGAAACATAAAATATGGACCCAGAAGACCTGGATTCAAGTCCTTGTTGTGTCATTTAAACTGTTCTGTTTTTTCATCACAAATCTTTGATTCTAGAACTTCTAGCTCCAAATTCTTTCAATGACATTAGGTTAAAATGCTAGCTCCTTATGAGAAGCACTTTCATTGTACTAGTACTAGTATCCTGAGTGCCTTAAAGCACTTTAAGAGATACTTTTTTCGTAGATTCTTAATTACTGTACTGAGACATCTGAAAAACTTCATAGCAGCAGGGAAAGAATAAAGGACCTTGAAATGGCAGTTGGGAGATTGAACAAGTCAGCAGGTTTAAATTGATGGGCATGGAGAGCTGGCTTTTATGACAGAGGTTTTGAAGAGAAAGTATATTTTGTTTTTAATCGAAGATGAACATATATTGGAAATTAGATTGAATTTGAAATACTTGCCTTTGGTTTCCATGGACAAGGGCAATTGAAAGTGATTTAATTTTGGATGAGCTCATGGGTTATCTACAGGGAAGTGTTTCTTGTCAAGAAGCAGAAGTGACAGAGAAAGATATCTCAGGAGGAAAGTTTAGGGGGATTGTAAATTCACTTAGCTTAGCTGACCTAGCAACTCTTCTTTCCAGTAGTGCTCACCATTAACTGCTGGGTCTGGTTTTTTTTTGGTCAGTTTTATAATAACTCATATTTATAAAGTGCTTTCAGGCTTACCAACCATCTCTTCACATTGACCTAGTACAGTAGATAACGCAAGCATTAATCCCATTTTACAGATGAGACTATAGCTGTTGCCCTTTTGTTCCATTTTGTTCAATTCTATGTGTAATCTAGCAACACCTAGCATTTGAAATTACGTTTTGTGGTAATCCCTAAAGAAATAAATTAGATTTATTTTTGCGACTGTATATACATTGGTGAACAGGATAGAAATTAGGATGGGCTGACTAGGTTTCCAACTTCTGGGAGGATTATCATGTTTGGTTTTTGGTTCCTGTTTATCTTCCAGTTTACACCATGTAGTACAATCACATCTGGTCCCTTACCTGGCTGCACAAACCTCACATCTAGAATTTAGGAACCACTGCCTCTTTCTCTCCTATCCCTTGCCGGGGACTCAGAAGATGCAGGTTGGGCTCTCAGTAACATGCACTTCTCTCTCTCTCCTTTACGGGGGCATTTGTACACAATAGGAATGGATTTTGTTCTATTTCAATCCATTCTTCCTCAACTGCTCTAGTTGTAGAATTCTTATTTGTAGCTTTACTACAAGATATACTGAATCCACATTAGTCACTGAATGTTAGAATTGAAAGGTATTTTAGAAAATTGAGGTCTCATCCATTAGTGTAAAGTTAGATGGCTTAAGCTGGGAGGAATAGCTAATACATTATATGACTGTTAAGCTTCAGAAAGATATTATTAAGACAGAATATTAGGTCAAATTTATTAAAAAGAAATTTGGATTAGGGTTAGGATATTTAATATGGATAGATGATAGATTTGATATTTAAGTTAAAACTAAATCAATTTCACAGGTTATGATTTCAGAAGAGTGGCTGGGCAGCATAAGATGAGCATTTATTTATACTTAACAACTTTGGTTATGGGTGGGCAGGATAAATATTTTTAGGCAATTGAGTTCTGTTTCACTTCAGAGGCAGAATTTTGAGCAGTGAGTGAAAGAGAGAAGTTTAGATTGAATATAAGAAAAATCTTCCTAACAATTGGAGCTATTGAAGAGTAGAATAGACCACCCTATAGTGTGATGGATTATCTTCTGCCTGGAAATCTTTCAGCAAATGTTGGATAAGCTTTCTGAGAATTATTCTTTAGGGACAAGTTGGACTAGAATGATTTTGAAGTCTCTCCTAAATCTGAGATTTCTCTGATCTAGACTAGCACTTCTTAAACTTTTTTACATTTAAAGCCTCTTTTACCTGATAAATTTTTACATGACTCTAAGTATATAGGCATATAAAATAATATAAATGAAATATTTATTGATAATAAATCATAATTTCACAACCCCCACATTTTCTTACAAGACCCAATACAGAGTCATGAACTACAGTTTAAGAAACTGAATCTAGACCAACTCATTCTATTTGTGAAGCTCACAATCTCCAACAATAAATGGATAATTTTACTTCTGTTACATTTTACTAAGTGAAGAGAAGCATTGCATAAGATGCATGGGACATTTCTCTGTCTTGTTAGAGAATAATGGTTTGTGATTTCAGGATTTAGCATCTACTCTGTGTGTTTGGCCCCTCTTTATCTTATACCTGGATCATCATAAATACTTTCTTAGAAGATTTCCTTATCTCTAGTGTCTCTTTAATCCTTTTTTTCACATCCAGATAAATCTCAATAAAACAATTCTTTCTTCATATCATTGGTCTGTACAAGTCCCTCACTGAATCTCTATTGTCTTCTATATCTAGTCCCAATTCCTCAAATTGGCATTTGAATTCATTCATTAACTGACCCTATCTTACCAAAGTTTTGGGTGTTTTTTTTTTTTTTTTTCCAATTCTCAAACAGAGAACTTTAGTTCTAGCAGACCAGTGTATTTTCATATGATGCCCATTCCTTTTTCCTGGCCTTTGCTTCTATAGTTTTCTCTTTCCTATCGAAAACCAAATCTTTTGTTATAAGCCTCAGGCATAAAAATGACATTTCACCCCCAGGCATAGAGTTGTGTACATATCATGTGCACAATAAAGACTGTTGAACAAAAAAAAATGAATGATCCTTGAGCTGATACTACTTCTAGTGATCTTAGGTAAGTATTTCAGATTCTCTGAACCTCAGGTTTTTTTATCTGTAAAATGAAGGGAAAGGACTGAACTAGATTTGATCTCTGAGGATCCTTCTCTCTCTAAATTGTTGATCCTGTGAAGCAGCTAAGCACTTTTCCATTATCAATTGAGCTTCCTAAGAGCAGCTGAACCAGCAAGGTTTAGTGGAAAGACTGGAACACTTGGGATTGGTCTGTCATTGGCAAAGAACTTAATAACCTTATTAGTATATTGGAGCAGATAGGTGGCATGGTGGATAGAACATTCAGCTTGGAATCAGAAAAAAACTCTTGTTCAAATCCAGCCTCAGACACTTATTTACTGTGACCCTGGGCAAGTCATTTAACCCTGTTGCCTCAGATTTCTCAGCTGTAAAATGATATGGAGAAGGAAATGACAAACCACTTGTGTCTTTGTCAAGAAAACCCCAAATGGGATCATGAAGAAGTGTATATCATTGAAATGGTGGTGGTGGTGATATTATTTTGCCAGGTGTGTTATCTTGACTGTTACTCTAACTCTAGGGGCCTGTTTCTTCTTTTCATTAGGAAGATTGGTCTCTAGAAGAGGTTATTTCTAGCTCTAACTCTTGAATTACCCAGGTGAAGACTAGTATATTTGAGTATTTCTCTAGTAATTAATATTCTTAGCATTAATAGTTGATATTGCCCAGAAGCCTGTTAGCTACTGACATAATGAAGCACAGAAATATTTTAATGATAATAGTAATAGCTGATATATATCCATATGTGTATATATATTTATATATATGCATATTATATATACATATATGTACACATGAGTATATATATACATATACATACATACATATATGTGTATATATATATGTATATATATACATATTTAGATGTGTATGTGTAGTTTTAAAACTTTGTTGAGCAAGCTTTGAGTTCTCATTGATTCTCACAATGACCCTATCAGGTATGTGTTATTATTGTCCTCCATTTTATAGATAAGGAAACTACCTGGGATCATACAGCAAATAAGTGTTTGAGATGAGATTTGAATTCAGATTTCCTTGATTTCAAGTCCATGCTCATCTATGAAGCTACCTAGCTACTTTCTTTTCCCCCAGATTACTAAAGAACTACCCTTCTCCTAACAATTAAGGCTGCTCTTAACTGAAGAGGATATTTTCTTTCTCTTCTTTTCTTTTCTTTCTCCTCCCTCTCTCCCTCTCTCTTTTCCTATATACCTCCCTTCCTCTGTCCCTCTCTCCCTTCTTCTCTTTCATCCTTCCTCCTTCCCTTCCCCCCTCCCTTTCAACCTTATTCTCTCCCTTCCTGCCTTCCATGCTTCCTTCCTCCCTTCCTTCTTCCTTTTCATTCTTTATCCCTTCCTTTCTCTTCTTCCCTTCTTCCCCCCCTCTCTCCCTTTTTTGTGTTCTCCTTGGAACATTTGGCTAATTGCTTCAGCACTCTACACATCAGCAGAGTCTATTGCCCAGAGCTCAGTAAAGAAAACTTTGACCTTGCCCATCCAGTTAAACAAGGAGCACATTAAAATTCATCCAGGGATGATGACTAATAAAGTAGTTGTCTAGACTCTTGGGAGGGTAAAAAAAAACAACCAACAAAAAACTCTTGATATTTGTTGTTTAGAAAATAGCTTCAGCTCTCAAGAAAGAATGGCCTCATCAGATAAAATGTGTGGGGAATGTTCCAGTTTTGCCATCTCTGTCTCTAAAGAATGAACGACCTTGAATTGGGGTAGCCATGACAGATGTGCCATCATTCCCATATTGTCACTATGCCACCTTTTATTTATTATGGTGTATAGTGTGCTCCCTTGGTATTGCTTGTGCAGTGATTTTATTTTTTTTTTTTAGTGGACAAAATATCATGTAAGATAAAAGAAAATGATAAGTTCTTAGACAGTGAGTTTGCAGAAAGATAAGAGTTCCTCATGATATTTTCCCTCTTTTTTGTGCATTCATTTCAATTGAGAATTGAAGGGCAATGTAATTTTTCCATGTATGTTTTGGGTTGCAAAATGCCTTGATTGGGATATTTGTGAGGTAACAGTTCTTCCCAGATTGATGTAAACAATTAGCTAGTGCTGGAGGAGTTAAATAAAGGTGTGCAATGAGAGAGTGAAATAATGGGGGAGGAGTAAGGACAGCTGTGTTTATTTTCTTCTGGGATCCTAAACAAATAATGATCTTGATCTCAATCCTTGAATTGGAGAGGCAAATAGGTATTAAAAAAGAAAACAAAACAAGTAAACCCTTAGCATATCATATTTACCCCAGTGGGAGAAATGTTTAAAAAATGCAGATGTTATATGATAAAGTCATCTTTTGTTGATCCAGAATCTTAACTAGCCTTTATTTAAAGAGTTATGATCAAAGATCTAGAGTTGGAAAGAAATTCAGGGCTCATCTGGTTCAATTCCATCATTTTACAGATCTGGAAACTGACTGTTAGGAAAGTTAAGCAACCTACCCAAAGTCACAGTAAGTACATATTAGAAATAAGGTTTGACTTAAGGTTATGTGATTCCAGAGAATTTTCCCATGACATCACACTGTCTACTTTCATAATTTCTGATTTCTATCCCCAAGGCCAGCAATCAAATCCTCAGTAGCATCCTGGGTATTGCAGTAGATTCTTCTGGTTCTTGATACAGCAATTTTATCATTGCTTTTAGTGAGATGGCTGAAGATGGAAACTGAATATTCTATGGGCAAAATAGGATATTCGAAAAACCTAGAATAAATAAAGTCCATCCAGTGTATTATTGTGACTTTAGATTATGAAATATATTAAACTACATCTAAATGTGGACATTGACACAATAGTAATATGAGCAATTAATCTTTTGTGCCAGATTTGTCTACCATATCTGGTAATTTAAGAGCTATTCTTGAAGTGCTGAATCTACCAAGTTAGTCAGTAATACAACCGGAGTCTATTTCGCTATTAGTCCTTCCTCCAGCCTTGACACCAGGAGACATGTTAACAATGCCTGACTCTATTCCCTTGTTATGTATATCTGGGCAGTCACAGGTCTTTCTTAGTTGGCGTGGGTGCATTTAATATCTTTCTGCATAATATTTTTATTATTTTAATGATTGTAATTACTATTTTCTATTCTTAGTCTAGTGTATTCTTCGTTCCATCTTCCTAGTATGACTTTTATCCAGAGAAGCAATGAACTCATCTTCCTATATCCTGATATAATAACTTTTTTACATGTAATTTAATGGCATTAGAAAAAGTACTGACCCTGGAGTTAGAGGCAAATCCTGTCACTGGACCTTGGATAAGTTGAGTCACCTCTGTCTGTTTCCTCATCTGTTGAAGGTGATCTCTAAGGTGCTTTTCAGCTCTAAATCTATAATGATTCTCTCTCTCACTCTCTCTCTCTCTCTCTCTCTCTCTCTCTCTCTCTCTTTTCTGGGACAATTGGGGTTAAGGGTTAAGTGACTTGCCCAGGGTCACACAGCTAGGGAATGTTAAGTGTCTGAGACCAGATTTGAACTCAGGTCCTCCTGATTTCAGGGCCACCTAGCTGCCCCTAACGATTTTCTCTTAAATGAACTTTGCCTAGTCTCCCTGGCCATCGACTATTGTCTGACATTTGTCTTGCCACTGAACTTCAGTGACTCTGAGAAGAGTGAGGTTGATGACTTGGCACATGTCTGTGTCACTTAAATCCAATTCACAAGAAGGTTAAAACATCACTCCATCATACCATGTTCAACAAAAGCCTAGAGTATGGGAAATTTGCCACCTACTTTCTATTTTTCAAAAAGCAGGAGGAGGCATAAAAGTGAAGTTTGCACAGCATAAGTTTCCCAAAGATCTATCATATTATTGTATGCACACTCCTCCATATTCTCAGGTTATGGTTTCATGAATTGCTTTGGCCAGAAAAATTCATCACCTAGCAGTAAGCCTGTAGAAAATCTCCAATCATCAGTCAGGCTGATTCACAATTCATCTTGAATTTCATAATCACAGCCTTCCCAAATTGGTAGGATCTTGATAGATATTATGTTCTACTGCTTTCAAGTACCAAAAGCCTCAGGCACCTAGGTGGTAGAGTGGGTAGAGCACTGGACTTGGAGTCAGGAAGACTCATCTTCCTCAATTCAAATCTAACCTGAGACCTTGAGAAAGTTATTTAATTCTGTTTGCCTCAGTTTTCTCATCTGTCAGATAAGCTAAAGAAGGATATGGCAAAAAAAATCTCTGATATCTTTGCCAAGAAAAAAAAATTGTAATCTCAAAGAGTCAGGAAAGGCCTCAATTCAGGGCTATGCTCCCAGATCATTTAATTGGGCATATGTACTCTGACTCAGTCAATGAAGGAGGAAAAGGACCCATAAATACAAAACTATTTATAATAGCTCTTTTGGTAGAAAGCAACCTCCCTCCCTCCTCCCCCCCCCAAAAAAAAAACCCTAACAGAGGAGGGAATTTATCAATTGAGAGATGACCAAGTGGAATTCTGTATATGAATGTAAAGGATATATGGTAGAGAAATCTGGTACAATTTGTATGAACTGATGCTTGGAGAGCAGAACTAGAAGGACAGTTTATATAATAATAGCAATGCTGTGAAGATAGATAACTTGGAAAGACAATTCTGATCTGACCAACCATGATTTCAGATGAACAATGAAAAAGCTTACTACTCGCTTCCTGTTAGAAACATATAAAATGAAGCATATGTGTTTTGGATATGGCCAATATAGGAATTGGGTTTTTTGTGGGTTTTTGGGTAATATATATTTGTTATGAGAAATTTTTTTCCCTAACGAGTGCTTATGGGAGGGAAAGAAAATATTTTTGTTAATTGAAAAAAAAATTAACTAAAATGCATCAAAACCTACTTGCCACTAGGAAGCATCAGAGCAGTATAGAATTCTGGAAACATTTAAATATTATACAAGTACTAAAATTAAAAAGAAATCTTTAAAAATTCTAAATTGCAGCTTTTTTCCTTTTCAATAATATTTTATTTTTCCAAATCCATGGAAAGATAGTTTTCAAAATTCATTTTTATAAGACTTTGTAGTCCAAATTTTTCTTCCTTCCTTTCTTAATTTTCCCCTCCCCAAGTCGGCAGGCAATCTGACATAGGTTAAACATATTTCCGTATCTGTCATGTTGTACAAGAAAAATCAAACCCTAGGGCAGCTAGGTGGTGCAGTGGATAGAGCACCAGCCCCAAAGTCAGGAGGACCTGAGTTCAAATCTGGCCTTAGACACTTAACACTTCCTAGCTATGTGACCCTGGGCAAGTCACTTAACCCCAATTGCCTCAGCAAAAAAAAGAAAAGAAAAGGAAAATCAGAACCAAAGGAAAAAAACATGAAAGAAAAAGCAAATAAACAAAAAAAAGTGAAAATATTTTGCTTTGATCCATAGTCAATCTCCATAGTTGAGAATTGCAACTTTAAGTTGGTCAAGAGAATCTTCCTCCATTTCGTGTCTTTGGAAGAAATGTTTTTCCTACTTTCCTTAAAAAACAGAAGTTTTTAAAAAGATGAAAGATCCTCTGTTACTGTCTTCTCATGTATAACTTTAGTCTTTGTTTAACACTAGTTTAATATGCCATTCGAAGCAGCTTTTCTCCTCTTTGCTAATGTGCTAAAAACTTATTATTCTACCAACCTCTAAATTGAAATTTATATTTAGATAGAGACTAGGCTCAAGTTTACTTTCGTTTTACAAACTCTGTACAAATTGTCCAAGTTAATGGAATAAAAAAAGCTAGCATAGGAACAATTACTTCAGAGAATTTAAAAAATTCTGGAACTATTCTGAAACATTTATTTCCATAATTTGTTGGACCTGTAAGAGATGTCAGGATACTAATGCCAAAGGCTTCATTTTACAGGTGGGGGAAAAACATTGGAGCTTCAAAGAAGTTGAGTAAGTTTTCAAAATCATATGGATAACTAGACAACTAATAGTGGAGGTGGGGTGGGAATTCTCCTGTTCCTTAGTGCAAGTCTTTTATCATTCATTGAGTCATCTAGCTAAATAATTGCCATCCAATTACATTATCAACCATCTATTTATTGAAATAAATGCCGTAAGTCATCTAAGTGACTTTAGAAATCATTCACAGATCAGAATCAAAGAATATAAATAGATGTCCACTTCAGTAGTGTTCTAGGGATCTCTCCTTGTTTTGAGAGTTTTAATGGAATGAAAGCATGTTATAGGCAGCAAAGCAATCTTTCATACTCCAAAAGATGTTAATTTTATCAGTATACAATGATGGTAGACCACAATCCCTGACTTCATTAGATAGTTTCGTGAATTGATGTGGTCAAAAGAAGTTGGCTTTTGGTTGCCACTCTGTTCATTTTCTTCAGATTTAGTGAGATTAGTTCCCAACTGAGTTTGTTGTGATAAAAGAATATTCAGTTATAGAAATGTTATGTCCAACTCAAGGGATATAATAGTCCAATTGTACTGTTGTAGTTAGATCACATCTGGACTACTATATTCAAGTCTATGTTTTAGAAAGAATACTAATAAATGAGAGTATGACTGGAATTAATAGGGAGCTCAAAAACATAAAGATCATTTGAAAGAACTAGCCATGTAAAGTCTGGAAAAGACAGAACTTATTTGGAGTGAGGAAGTGGGAAAATAGAACTATAGTAAAGTATTTGAAGAATTTTCATTTGGAAGAAGAAATAGATTTGTTCAATTTGGCTTTAGAGGGCAGAATTAGGATAAATGAATGAAAGCTATAAAGGGCCAGTGTCAGCTCAAAGTAAAACAAGGCTTCTTAATTTTTTTTTTACTTTGTTTTGTGGATGCCATTAGAAGTTTGGTGAGACCTAAGGATCCCTTATTAGAATAATATTTTTAAATAAATAAATTCAATATGTATAGTTGTCAAGAAGATCAATAAATATTTCTTGATAATTAAAGCTGTATATGAATGGAATAGTGGATTTCCCTATCTCTTGAGTTCTTTAAGTTGAGATAAAGTGAACACTTAGTAAGAAAGTTTTAGTTAAGGGTTTTTTTTGATTCAATAAGTGGTTGAAATAGAAAAATTATGAAGTCCCTTTTAATTTTGTGTTTCTATGATTCTAATATGGCTTCTTGGTTTGTCTAATACAAACTACAACACTAATAGAATTATTAGTCAATGAAGCAGTGTATGTCACAAAGGCATATCGCCTTTACACAATAGAAAGAGAATTGGGGTCAAAGTTAGAAGTCCTTGGCTTCCATGTCTAATACATCTTTAGCTTTGTGACTGTGTAGAAGTCACTTAACTTTCCAAGCCTCAATTTCCTGGCCTGTCAAATTGGGATAAAAATTTTCACCATGTTCCTCAAAGTTGGGAGGAAATTACTTTATAATGCCAACATGAAAGGTAGCTCCTATTTATCATTGGCAGTGTCCATTCAAGTATTGTTACTATTGTTTCATCAAAAAGATAAGAAATATTACTTTTCATGCTTGAAGAGCATTACCTTATAGAATTATACAGAGTGAAGATATGGTCTTTCTTTATCACAGAAAGAATAAGATGATGATGCCATGTTATCAGCTTTTCTAGGCTTGATTTGTGGGCATAATAAGAAGCCTGGAATTGTTGAAACCTCATATATGCATATAGGAGGTTTTTATGTAAAATGTTTTTATTTTTCCTTGGCTACATTTAACAGTGATTACTGTCAGTGGCAGTTTTTTATGAATCTTGCCAAACAACAGTTTCTTAGTAATGAAATGCAACAATTTTGTTATAATTAATTGTTATCCATAAATAGAATAAAATACAAACCCACTTTTCAAACTTCTTCAAATACAGTATCAAATTTTTTTTAAAGGTGTTTTTTCCAGGTGCATCCTTATAGCATCTAACATTTCTTCTGGCACTTGTCATTTGGAAAAATCTGAAAATGTTTCTTAAGTGCTTCTCACATAAGGCTAACATAAGGAGGGAGGCAAATATATTGGAGGAGGAACAAAGAGACCGTGTAACTAAATGAAAAGTGTTAATGGGACTTTAGAGGATGCTGTAGTAGTTGATAAAGTAACTGATTAAGAGCCAAGATATTATCTAGTATTGTCTGTAGCAATACCTCATGTTTGTGAATCAAAGTTTTTCAGACAGAATTCTTCTTTAATCACCTGCCCCAAAATACATCTCTTATGATAGTTATTCCATCATTTCAGTCCTATTTAACTCTTTAAAGTTTTATCGGATAAGATACTGAAATGATCTGCCATTTCCCTTCTTAAGCTCATTTTTACAAATGAGGAAACTGAAGCAAAAAGGGACAAGCAACTTGTTTAGGGCCATACAACTAGTACCTGTCTGAGTCCAGATTTCAACTTGGGTTTTCTTGACTCCAGTCATGACACTCTAGCTGTCCTCTTAAGGAAAAGGTCTAAGGAGGAGAATATATCTTTCTGGATCCAAGAGGATTATTTAAACCTTACAGTATCATAATTTTTTTCAGGTGTAACCTACATCTGGCACACGTAAATTTCAATAAACATTTACTAAATAGCTAATGTTCTAAATCCCTAGGGAGAGACAAAGATGAATAAGATGGATTTCCTGGCTTCAATGAGCATACTTCTGCTTGTTCTGGTTTCTTCCTTTTCAAAGAGAACCAATGACATCAGGAGAATGATGTCTTGACTTGCAAGTGAATTGAATTTAAGTAAGGCAAAGCTAGGCAAAATCATCAACCTTACTCTCTCCTTCAGAGTCATTTGAGTCCAGTGGCAAGACACAGGTTAGAATGCGTGGTGATGGTTGCCTTATTGTGCCTAACACCGAACCAAGTGCTTTATTCTAAGTAGATTATGACTTTGCATGTTACAAAATATGTTGGCAGTATATTAGATTGAGAGTGGATCTGGAAGGCAGAAATGAGTTCATGGCCACCTTTTAATATATTCTAGGTAACTCTCTAAGACTAAAAGTAAAACTTAGTTAGGCAGGTGCTGACCATCAATGAAAAATTGTAGATTCAATTCCTACCCCTATAAATGCTGAAGGGGAAAAAAAGGATAGTATGAATTAGGTTTTTCAATTTTTCAACTCAGTTTTATATAGCTTTTGGCATGGAGCTGAATAACAAACTAAAGTCTGCTTTATTTGTATTAAGGTGCTCCATTTCTCCCTAATCTTTCATGAAAAATGATTTTGCAACTACTTATATATACATGCCTAGGAAATAGATTGGTTTAATGTATTATAAAATGATCAAAGCTGAAATTAAAAGCTCAATAAAATAGATTTTATATTTGTTTCACCACTGGCTACTTTTCTAGTGCTTCTAGCCAGAATGAAGACCTTTATTAATTCTCCATAAGCAACACCCACTTCCCAATACCCAACAAAGCCCTTAAGCAATCAACAACAAAAGATTATTGTGCTAGATCTTAGACCCTTTCAGGGTTTGGCTAGAGGTTCGAAATTGTACTTCTTGTACATAATATAGTTTCACAGGCTTTTGTGGTATGAAACTAAAAATGTGATTGATGGAAACAGTTCTGTAGTGTTTACTTAGTGAATCTGTTAGCTTATTATTAAGGAAGTCTGCAGAACTAGATGAAGAAAAACTTAAATAGCTTTACTGTTTGGTGTAAAAGCTATTGAGAATATTTTTAACTTTTATAGAAATTATTTAGGTTGAGTGGTTTTTTTGTATGTAGAAGGATGATTTTTTTCTCTCTACATCTCTGTGTATTGTGTGTGTTTGTGTGTCTGTGTGTATACAAAGGGAGAAAGAAGAAGAAGGGGTAGAGAGAGAAGAACAGAGGGAGAGAGAAAAAGTAGTGAAGAAAGTCAGGAGAGGAACAAAGAGAGGAGGAGAGAGGAAAGGAGAGGGGAAAGAAAGGAAGAGAAGAAAGAGAGGGAGAGGGAGGGAATGAAAACTCTGTGTGTGTGTGTGTGTGTGTGTGTGAAGTTCTTAGTTTTTTCTCTTTAACCTGATGAAACAGGCTAGAGCAGCCCATTTTCCCTAGCCAGAGTTGATTGTTTTATAAATTCTTTGAATGATGAATATTGTACTTTTGTGTAAAATCATAGTTTCCATGAGCAAAGTTCTCACTATGGACTGTTACATTCTTTTATCTCAAGATGTTTATCTCATAAGTTCTAGTCATCATTTTCCTTCCAAAGTTTAACTTTCAACCAAGATGCTTTTATTTCTTGCTATGTGCCAAAACTCTACTAGCTTCTGGGAATGTTAATATTTAATTGAGGCAGTTCTTACCTTTGAACAGCTAAGGAGGAAATTATATATATATGAGTATATGTAGGATATACAGGGTGTCCCATATGACAAAGTATTTATAAGTTTTAAGAACTTGAATAAGTTTTAATAACTTAAAACTGCCCTAACATTATATGCAAATAAAAGACATAATAACTTGGGGGGGGGGGGGTTGGGGATAATCAGAAAAGACTAATTAAAGGAGATTGATTGTTGGACTGAACCGTGAAGGGATACCAAGATGGAGGGAGAACATTCTAGGCCTAGCAGACAATCTGTGAGAAGACACATAGACAGAAGACAGAATGTCTTCTTTGAGAAACAGTAGACTATGGATTAGTCCAGAGAATGTATAAGAGGGAGTGATGTATAGTAACATATGAAAGACTGACTAGGGCCAGATTTTGAAGGGTTTTACATGCCAGACAGAGAAGTTTGCATTTTATCTTTAAGACTTGGGAGCCACTGACACTTCATGATTGTTAGAACAATATGGTCAGATCCTTTGCCACAGAAATAAATTTTTCATTTGTTTTAAAGATGGATTGGAGAGAGAAAATGGATGCTGGAAAGCTAATTTAAAAAATTATTGCAAAAAGCCAGGAAATAGCTAATGAGAGGGCCTTGACTACAGAGGTTATGATATGAGTAGGAAAAAGGGGATAGATTTTAGAAAAATATCTCCCACATTTTTTTCTATCTCTTTTCCTCTCTCAGATAGGCCCTAGCTTCATATTTTAGGTCATTCTCAATACATTTACTCTTGTCACTTTCTCTCTATTTTTAAGTCCCTTAAGTAGTTTATTTCTGCTCCTTCTTCCTAGTCTCTTGTGCCTAATCTGTCCTGTTTATATAGGGGTTCATTTTGGAAAGTAAACTCATGTCACCTTGTCTCTTAGGCTTTGGATAACATCTGATAATTAGTGTGCAATTCTATTCAACAAACATTTATTAAGCATCATCTAAGTGTCATGCAAAACAGAAATGGAACCGTCCCTACCATCAAGGAGCTTACAAGTCAAAAAAGTGGCTGCAAAGTGATTTTTTGGAGAATCCATGAATAATTGGAATAGTTAGGAAAAACATTTTGTAGGATGTAGGATCATGTGAAAAGATAACATTTTTTTTTTTTAGGCATTCAGGCTTAGGTGATTTGCTCAGGATCATACAACTAATAAATGTGAAGTGTCTGAGACCAGATTAGAACTTGGTCCTTTTTACTCGAGGGCTGGTTCTTTATCCACTTGCCACCTAATTGACCCATCTTGTTTACTTTCAAAGAGATATTTTATCATCATGAGAAGGGACTGAGGCTAGGGTCATTGAATTGGAAATAAGGATTCTACAGCTTTGAAACACAGAAGTCAGGACACTGGAGTTATTTCAGAACCATACACATGTAGTTTGGAATCAGAAAGACCTGAGTTAAAATCTAGCTTCAATTACTTGTTAGCTGTGTGATCCTGGACAAATCATTTACTTATGTCTGCCTCAGTTTTTTAATCTGTAAAATGAGAAAAATAATAGAACTTACCTCCCAGGACTGTTGTAAGGATCAAATAGAATAATATTTGCAAAATGCTTAGCACAGTACCTGCTACAGAGATATCATTACCTCTTAATCCCCCTCTTAAGGGAGGGATTAATCATTCATAAATTATTTTTTATTGATTTAGTATTGCATGCATATATATTCTTCAAAGCTCAGGTGAATCTCCACAAAATTTTCTTATATTTGGACTTGCATTTCCTTGTTGACTTAAATCAAGGGATAAATTTTGGTTTTCTAGAATTTGAAATATTACTATTGCTGCTCTGGTGGTGATCATAGTGATGGATGGGTAAAGAAATAGACTTAAACTTCCTATTTTTGAATAAGGAACAGTGGAAAGAAAACAAGACTGAGTTCATGTTCAGGGTCTCTCCTTAGCTGACTTTGAGATCTTGGTATAGGTATATAATAAATTCTATAAGATTTGTTTCCTTCTCTGTATAATAATACATAGGTATTACAAAACTGGGATAATAATACTTTCTTACAATGCTTACTTCCCCTAAGTACTATCTAAAGGTGGGCTGCTGTTACTCTTATATAAATGTAAAAAAATTGCTTTGAATTATTTCACATCAATGCAAATAAATACTTGTTACACACCAGCTATTTTTGTACTGATTTTTATAAATTTTGTAATCATGAACTTCAGCGCGTTGAATCGCCACGTAATATTTAATAACTGGTGAGAGAGTCCACTGAAAAGCAATATGTTATTTAAAAGAAGATAAATTTATGGTCAATGATTCAAGGGCCTGTGAATGTGTATCTTGGGGAAAACCATAGCAGGTCTATTGACTTCTAAAATATGACTCTGTGGAAAGGAATTACTTAGCACAGTTCAAAGGTGAGTAGCTAGATGTAATGAAATGAAATTAGGAGAAGACAAATTTCTTAACATTTATAACTATTGGATTTTCTTTCCCAAAGGAAGTGTTCCAGTCTGTGTTCTTTGGGAGAGTCAAAATCTTATTAAGTGAATCATATGTCTTCAGTGACATATGATGGAGTTGAGGTAGGGGGGAGGAGAGTACTGTTTGAAAATTTGGCCCTAGTTTTATGATTATGTGGAGAGAGGTCTGGAGCTGCCAAGACTAAAAACCATTCTACCTGCTCAGAATTTATAATTAAAATGGATTGCAAAATGCATTTCCTTTGCTTGATTCTGAGTAATTAAGAAGGAGGGCTTTTATTTTTTCCTTAGGGGTAATTAGGGGATATAATGGATAGATTGCTAGGCCTGGAGTCAGGAAGACCTGACTGAAAGAGAGAGGAAGAGAGGAGGGGGGGGAGAAAGAGGGGGAAGAGAAAGGAAGGAGGAGAGATAAGGGAGGAGAAAGGAGAGGAAAGGGGGGAGAAAAAGAAGGGGAGATAACTTATTTTTGTTTATAATAAGAACTATTACAAGTTATGCAAGGATATAAATGCTGTGAACACTCTTGGAGCACCATATACTCTAGGTGCTATGTGAAGAAACTTTGACTTCAAGGGAATCTAGAAAGCTAGAATAAAGTGACAAAGGATAAGAGAAATTAGGAAGAAAATAGAGGATAAAGGTCCACAGAATAAAAAAAAATGAGAGAGATAGCTAGTTGTATAATATATACCTCTACTAATAATTGTGAGCATCTGTCCATTTTGGGTTTCATAAACATAACAAAACTTTATAGAAGCCAGAAAACAAAGAAAAATATTTTAAAAATTAAACTTTTGGCAATATCACTAAAAAAAAACCAAGTGTTTTACAAATGTATTTGTAGTTGCCAGATGGTTCAAAAGGACACTTTGGTATTACATGAAATGAGATAAGCTAATTGGAGATGGACTAGGTAAATAACAGATGTCCTAATTAGCTAATTTACTTTTCTTTTTATAAAATCAGAATGTAATGGAAAACTTCTTTATGCTTATATTAACTATCCCCAAATGAATATTTTGCATAGTACTACCTTCTTTTTGAGTTTTTTTTGAGTTTTTGAGTCAAAAGTCCCATCTTTTGACTGAGCATTTAATATTTTTAATCCTCAGAAATCATTGATCTCAGGCTCCCAATAGTGGTGTGTTTAATCTTTACACATACTGTGGATTATTGACTCTCTCTTTTCTGTTTTTTTCTAACAAATGTCTGCATTTGGTCATCATTCTTTTTATTTTTAAAAGAATAACTACTTGATATATTCTTTGAATTATCCCTTTACTTCTTTCCTTCCCTTTTACCAAATGTTGGATTTAATTTGTGATAGGTACATATCATCTTAAAGCAGATAGACTGGGTGACCACTTAGGGTCAAGGGTTTAGGGATAGAAGGAAACTCAGAGGCCATTTATTCTAGCCTTTTTTATTTTATAGACTAGGAAACTGAGACCCAGAGAGATTAAGTGACTTTTGTAGTAAGTGGTGACATTTGTACCCAAGTTCTCTTATTGTAGAGCCAGGTTTTAAAAATACATTTTTATTTTTCCAGTTACATGTGAAATAATTATTTTACATTTGTTTTTAAAATTTTGAGTTACAGATTCTCCCCCTTCTTCCCCACACTCCCTTATAGAGAAGACTCATGTGAAGTTGTACAAAACATTTCCATAAGAGTCATGTTGGAAAAGAAAACATAGATATCCACCTCCAGAAAAAAAAAAAAAACTCTCAAGAAAAAAAAGAAAGTAAAAACAATGCTTCAGTCTGTATTCAGACACAATTAGTTCTTTCTCTGAGTATGATTTTTCATCTTAAGTCCTTCAGAGTTGTCTTGCATCATTGTACTGCTAAAAATAGCTAAGTCATTCACAGCTGATCATCACACAACTTTGCTATTACTATGTACACTACTATATACATTTTACTTTGCTTGAGTTCATGGAGGTCTTCACAGGTTTTTCTAAGAGCATCCTGCTCATCATTTCTTCTAGAACAATATTCCTTTTTAATTCCATATAACAACTTATTCTGCCAATCCCCAATTGATGGATATCCTCTCATTTTTTGATTCTTTGCCCTGAGAAAAGAGCTGCTATAAATATTTTTACAAATATAGATTCTTTTAAAAAATTTTCTTTTGGATATCATGACTAATAGTGATATTAAGTCAAATGGATATGTATCATCCCTTTAGGCCTGGATAATATCTTTTGATCATTTATCATTTGGGGAATGTGTAGTGCCAGTTTTATTTCCATTGTATTGCCACTGGAGTTTGATGACTGGAGGAGAGACTATGAAGCTGAGCTGTACCTCACTCAAATCCAACTCATGTGCAAGTCAAGGCATCATATTCATGACTTTGATGGACTTTTTCCAGTTTGAAGATTCTGATTCTGCAATTTTTCTGTGGTTGCTAGCCCAAATTGAAAAGATCTCTTACTCATTAGATAGTGTCTCAATCTCATCAACTTTCAGGATATTGCTACTGACGACTCTTAAAAATCATGTTGCCGTTTACTACCTATAAGAAAAAATGGTTTTTAATAGTGAAGAAATCTAAGATAAAGCAAATATTAGAAATCTACCTGTGACTTGGATGAAATTAAGTTAAGTCATATCAAGTCTGTGACTCTAAGGTTTTCCTCTCCTTTTTTACCCACCATTTTTGGGAGGTTTCATAGGGCCCTTTGGCAGTCTTGTAAAACCTGCAAACAATAAAGTTTTTATATAAATAATATATAATAAATATATTAAAAATAAATATATAAATAATACATTTTAAAATAAAAATAAAAAATTTTTAAATAAAGAAAAAATTACAGAACAAAGTTTTTAAATACATAAAGTAAAATACATAACATTATGAATGAAACCAAAGGTTAGTAAATGTAAAGATTTTTTTCTTTTTCTATTCCAAGTTTCATGGAACCCTTGCAATCTCTTCATGCACACCATTGTGGATTTGTAGTCCTCAGGAAAAGAACCGTATAAAGAAAATGTCTGCTATCTTCTGACTACCATAATATGATAAAGAAGTCACAGATTTTACTCTTAGTATGACTACAAAATAAGGAAATTGATTTTTGTATATCCCTTTTACTACTTGATATTAGTATCTTTTATGAGTAGGATTTATAAAACCTGAACTAGCCACTTAAATAATTTAAACTCTTAGTAATGAGAGTGGCTGGGTAATTATTTGGCTAGCTCAGAATAAATTCATAATTATTGATATTACAGAAATGAAAATTTAAATTATCTAAAGTCTAATGTCCTATGATAATGAACCAGGACCATCATCTATGTTCTGGAAGTGCAGCACATTATATAAGTAGGGACTACAGTATAACAAAAATGTTCATCTCAGCCATTTTAATTTTAAAATTTTTATTAAATTTTATTTTATTTTCAAATAAAGCTCTTACTTTTCCCCCTTCAACTACCCCTTCTTCATACCATTGAGAAAGCAAGAAAAATAAAATTCCTGTTAGAAAACATATTTAGCAAAGGAAACAAATTCTTATATTGATTATATCCAAAAACTTTATCTACGTCTGCACTCTGAGTCCACCATCTCACTGTTGGGGAGATAGGCAACATATATTATCACTAGTTCTGAGTCTTTCAAATTTGTCAACAATATTGTTGTTACTGTATAAATCATCCCTTAGTTCTGCTTCCCTACTCTCTCGGCTATTTTAATCGACATTCTTGGTTGTCTCATTACTGGCTTTTAATTGGGATACAGCTTAATTAAACTTGCCTTTATTGAACTTATAAATGCTGACATGCTGACATGAGCTGGATTCTATAACCATTGTCACGTTTATTTTACGTGAGGAAATTGTGACAAAGTGACTCCTGGATCTGGTTAGGTAGAACTTCTTTTCAAATCCCAGTTCTTTGTGATACTGGACAAATCACTGCTCTTCAGGACTCAGTTTTGTTATATCTAAAATTAGAGGAGTTGAATTACTTTTTCTTTAAAGTCACTTGTAAATCTAAACCAATGGTCCCATGATTTACCCATGGTCACATGGCAGGATTTGATCTTACTTCTTTTGATCTCTCTTTACTCCCCCATACATTCCACTGCCTCATCTCTTTTTCCATGTACATCATTTATCTTGCTGGACTGTATGACTTTGTATATACTTGTAGCATCCCTTTAGGATACTCTGTAAAGATAGTTCTTACATCTGGGTTTAATTAATTCTGATAGCTAACATAGTCCATGTAGTAATTTATTTTAATATTTTAAAAGAAGATGATCAGGAAACTGAGGCTTGTATGATAAAGAGACTCCTGAAGCTAGTGTTGGAGGATTTGTCTTCAAATACTAATTCTCTCTGGCATTTGACTAATCACTGCTCACAAGGCTTCAATTTTGTTACCTCTAAAATGAAGGAGTTACACTAGTCTTTTTCTATTTGAATATTTTTGTATTTATATATTGTAATTTGTATTTTTTCCCTATTTGTGGATTACTTTTCTCTATTTAACTCTTTCCTCTCATTCAAAGTCACAGAGCTTCTCAAATCAATCAAAGGATTCCTTTGAGATCTCTGGACATCAGGTTGAGGACCCCGTGGACAAAGCAAAAAACCAGATTAGCTAATTTTTATGAGAAAAGGTTAACTTAAATCCAAAGGAACAACCTCATTGAAAATATCTCGTTTGCCAACTATTCCCCCTATCCCCAATCAATGAAGATTGCAACCTTTCTTCAATATATTAGATTATCTTCATGAGTTGCAGTGCCAGTCCCACCACTGATCCTGTTTTGATGATAATCCTTTCCAAACCTAGTCAGTTTGGTTCCCCAAGTATCAACTCAGTGTTTGTCATTTAGATCTTTCTGTCTTGGGAAGGACTTGTTAGTCTTTGACCGCCGCAATTCTAGACATCAAAAACCTAGGGCTATATCTGTTCCAGGATGAAACGCTGATGTAGAATTTAAAAATTACTTAAGTTAAAGAAGTTTTAGGATGGCCTATCTTAAATGCATTTGGCATACTAGCCTAATAACAGTACAGACTAGAGAGTATTCCTCTATTTGATAACTTTAAAATATATTTTTAAGAGAATGAAATTTTAGAATAAAGAAGAGAGAGCATGTAAAATAATATAGATTTTAGCAATCAAAAAAAATAATCTCTGGGACAGCATAGCTGATCATTAGAATTGTGACCATTTGCCTTGTAAATTACCTGTATGTACAAATTAGGCAGTGAGAAATTTACTTTTGGAGTTCCAACTTTGCCTTTCTTCCAACCTTACAAGGAAACAACTGAAACTGTTTTCCTTATTGGGAACAAAACAGGGAGGTGTTCAAAACAATCATTGGCTCTCTATTTTCCAATCAAAAAATTTAATTTATTTGCCCAGTTTTCTGAGTCTACCACTACCTGATGACATCCTCTCTTTTTGGCTTTTTCTCATACTTCTGCACTTGATAGTCTGTATCCTTCATCTAAATGGACCTACAACCTTGTATTTCAGACACATCTTGGGCTTTTCTTTGCCTCATGCTACCTTGTCAACCTCAAATGACTTATCTTTCTCCCTTGTTTACTTACTGAAGTCCTAAGCATTTTTTAAGACTGAATTCAGATGGCTTTACTCCCCAGGTCTAAATAACTTTCCCCTTCAGATTTCAAATAAAGTTTTCACATAATACTTTGGACTTCATTTCATCTTTTTAGTTGCATCCTACTCTTTGTGTCTTCATTTGGAATTTTCTAAGCAGAGATACTGAAATGATTTGCTATTTCCTTCTCTAGCTCACTTTACAGATGAGGAAATAGAGGCAAACAGGGTTAAGCCATATAGTTCTTACATGTTTAAGGCCAGATTTTAACTATATCTAGCCCTCTGTTGATTGGGACACCTAACTGCTCTTATCTCTTTACTAGACTATAAGCTACATGAGGGCAAGGATTATATTTTATCTCTAGTACATCTCTAGCAATATTTAGCAGTCTATTATCTTTTGTTCAATATTTAATGAACACGTTTTCCTTTTCTTGTCATGCTTATTCTTTTTTATATTAATTATTTTTTCTTTATTAAAGCTTTTTATTTGCAAAACATATATATGGGTAATTCTTCAACATTGACCCTCCTTACAAAGCTTTCTGTTACAAATTTTTCCCCCTTAGTCCCCACCCCTCTCCTAGATGGCAGGAAATCCACTACATGTTAATTATGTTAAAATATTTGACAAATCGAATATATGTATACATATTTCCACCCTTGTGCAAGAAAAATCGTATCTACAAGAAAAAAAAATCTGAGAAAGGAAACACAATGCAAACAAACATCAATAGAGAGCATGAAAATGTTATGTTGTGGTCCACATTTCATGTCCCTCTCTCTGGGTGTATATGGCCTTGTTCACTGAACAATTGGAACTAGTTTGAAACATTTCATTGTTGAAGAGAGCCATGTCCATCAGAATTGATCATCATATAGTCTTGTTGTTGCCGTGTACAATGATCTCCTGGTTCTGCTCGTTTCACTCAGCATCAGTTCATGCAAGTCTCTCCAGGCCTCTCTGAAATCATCCTGCTGGTCATTTCTTACAAAACAATAATATTCCATAACATTCATATACCATAATTTATTCAGCCATTCTCCAATTGATGGGCATCCTTTCAGTTTCCAGTTTCTAGCCACTACAAAAAGGGCTGCCACAAACATTCTTCATGCTTATTCTTAATACAAACCCTTTTGTGTTTCATCTTGCATACAGAGTCTCCAAGATGAACTATGACAGCATACTATGAAAATTATTATTGCATTCAAGGGAAAGAGCTTGTACTAGATGTTAAGTGAATAACCTTCATAGATACCTTTTCTTGAAATGGAAGTACTTATTCAAGTGTAGAGAATTAACAAAAGTTTGGTGCTTATTAATATCTTCCCTGGATTCCAATAACTTTCTGCTACTAAATCCAATCCCAGGATTAGAACCAGGGGAAGTGTGTTCCTGGGATCCTGAGATTTCCCCGAAGAGTGAATAATTTTATTTTTTTCAATTCAACAAACATTTATTAAAAACTTATTAAAAACCTAGGATTAGTGGGTTTTTTCTTTCATTTTGTTTTGCATCCTCAGCAATCAGCATAGTAACTTTCTATGCTGATTGTTGGGGATGCAAAACAAAATGAAAAAAAATAACACTACTAATCCTACACCCTGATTTCAAGACTCTTACATTATAACTTTCTCTTAATTTCATCATGAGTTACAAAGAATTTTTGTGAGCTCACCTGGGAACTTCTTTAGCTTTGATAATTGTCTTTATGGGAAATTTAATTCTATAAACTTACAAATTGAAACTTTTGTAATTCAATCTGTTCATAAATTGGGAATTACTTGTATTGACAAATTCAAAAGTCAGGAACAAAAGATAGATTAAAAAGAAATCATGAGTAATTGAGTATATAAAAGCTACTTCTTTTTTCCTTGTCAAACTTTGAAAAATATTGGTTTGTGTTCATGGCCTCCCATTTCCAGTCCCAGTCTGTTAGTTATTTTCATTTAGGTATTCTTCTAGTATTCAAATTTAATGTATATCAAACTAAGCATCTCCTACTGATTTTCTTATTTTTGTAAACAGTAATATAATTATATTTATCACCCAAGCTTTAGATAAATCTTTGATTTTTCCATCTGATTTCTAGATCACTTTTTTATTTGTTGTTGTTCAGTCATTTCAGTCTGTATCAGCAAAGATACAGAAGGATAAAGTCCCAATTATTGGTTACTAGAAATCCATTTTTTTCCTCCTTTTGTGGTGTCTTGTTGAGTCCCATTTACGTACAGATCTTTGATGGATACTGAGGATTAGTGCCCTTTTAGAACCTGAATGCATCATTTTTCATTGTCCAGTTTGTTCTTAGTGTATATCTTGGCTGTATGAGCCAAGGTACTCTAACTACATGCAGTTTCTGATATCAGTGAAGACTACACATCAGCTCATTTTTCAAAGTTCAAGGTCCTTACTTGGCCAATGGGTGAGGTAGAGAGAGATTCATTCCTCTATTTCTATCCCCTCTCCTATATTAGACAGATGGAGGGATCTCCTCCTGAGGAGGAGTCCTCTGCTGTTGGCTTTTTATACCATCATTCACTAGCTGTTGTGTAAGATTCTTCCAGCCAATCACAAGATTCATTCAATGTGGTGCTTTCTGTCTTTATCCAATGATTAACGTACTTTATTTCTGCCAAATTTATTAAGTACTTGTTCATACCTAGTTTAAACTTTTGATTGATTTAACCCAGATGTCTGAGACTTCTGTGATTAATTATCATGGGAAATGGACCTCACTCATACTTGTATATACACAGTGCTTAGCAGGTGCCTGACATGTGGTAAGTGCTTAATGAACACTTTTTGATTGATTAGCCTCCTAAGTGGTCACCTTGCCATTCTCTTCTCCCTTTCCAATCTAGCCTGCAGTCCACTGCCAGGATAATCTTTTTAAAGAACCTTTTTGATTGTGTTAGTCCTTACTCAGAAACCTTCTGTTGTACCCCACTGCTTACAGGATAAAATCTAAACTGCTTAACTTGACATTCAAGGCCCATTACATTCTGCCCATAGCCTACTCTTCTTTTCTTTTTTTTAAATAATAGCTTTTATTTTCAAAATATATGCAAAGATAATTTTCAATGTTCACCTTTGCAAAACCTTGTGTTCCAATTTTTTCTTTCCCTTCCCCTACCTTCTCCCCTAGATTGCAAGTAAGTCAATATATGTTAAACATGTACAGTTCTTCTATACATATTTCCACATTTATCATGCTGCGCAAGAAAAATTAGATCAAAAAGGAAAAAAAAGGAGAAAAAAAAGAAAAGCAAGAAAACAACAACAAAAAGGTGAAAAACCAGTCTTCTTTCTGGACACAGATAGCACTTTCTATCACAAGTCTATTAGAACTGCATAGCCTACTTTTCTACCATAAACTCTCAAAGTTTCATCCAAATAGTCTATTATCTTTGCTCACAGTTGCTAATAAGCAGTTAAGTATCACAGTGTATCAGAAGCCATACTAAATGCAAAGTATATAAAAACAAAAAGGCAACAATCTCTGCCCTCGAGGAGCTTACAGTCTGTCAGAGAAGATATGTACATAGAAAACAGTTCTAACAGAGGTGAATTTTTTTTCAGTAGAAAATACTTCAGTTGAAGAGAGAGTCACAAAAGGTTTTATGTAGAATCTGGTGTTTAAACTAAACTTTCAAATAAATTGAGGAGTAGAAGAGGGGAATGTTCAGGAAGTATTTTCTTGGTATGGAGGACTGCCAGTTTAAAGGCATATAGATTAAGAGATGGAGGATTGTGGTTGTGTGAGAAGTATTAAGAAGACTAGTTTGACCAGATCCTGGACCCACTGAGCAATTGTAATGTGTAATAAAATTGGAAAGATGGGTTTAAGCCTGACCATAAAGGTCTTTAAGTGTCTGCCAGGAATTTATTTTTGTCTCCCATATCACCTTGTCAAAAATTTCTGCATTTCAAAATCCTATTTTTTTCAATCACTCTCCTCTTCATGAAGTTTCCCCTGATTACTGTAACTGGAAATAATTTCTCCCTCTTCTGAAGTATTCTAGTTTTCTGTATTAATAATGATACTTGAACTACAATAGAAGGCATTATGCCATATTTGTGTCTTATTTTCCCTGCTAGATTGTAAGCTCCTTAAGAGTAGAGGGTTCAAACAACCCCCTACCCGTTCCAAAATTCCTTGCATGTAATAAACTGCTCAAATCCTTCTCAAATGAGAGAATGTTTTGTTATCATAATATGTATGAAATAAGGAGGCATACAGCTAGATCCAACAAGTATAGCTTTAGTCTTGAAAGGTCTAACAATCAGTATAAGGTACTGCTTTGGGAAACAGAAACATAAGTACTGTACAATAGATGTCTTTATAGTCTTTAATGGGAAATAATGCACTCATAAGGGAATTATGAACCATGTTGTGAAGCCAGCCAGTATTGTACAAGCTTTATATCTAACATATTGGAAATCGGTATTATGGTATATGATTTTTTAAAAAATCTTTCAAGAAGAAAAGGTTTTAATGAAAAACAGTTGGTTGTAGAGCCTAAGAAAGTAGATCTACACTTTCTGGTAAAGTGGAAGTGGAGGGGTGGGGAGAGAATGAATGAATTCTGGTTGCTTTTGAATTTTCCTTGAAGCTTATCTTAATGTCTTTTAAGAAACCTCACACCCCAGAGGGGTTGCATGTTTCAGGACAAGATGATCTGGGTTGCATCAGCCTGCATTCTTTGTGAATTTAAATGTGACCATTCCTTTGTTTTATTCAAGCACAAAATAAATATAACAAGTATAACCTTGAAAATCACTTTTAAAAATAACCAGCTCACAAAAGTAAATCTTCCTTTCTCCATCCATTCCCCTCACTCCTCCAACCTTCCTACTTTGCTTTGAGGTATCTGTGATTTCTTCAGTGTTAAGTAGTTCTTCCTCTGGTATAGATCATAACCTTTCTACACTTTTCAGACTTTGTGATTCTCATTCATATTTTTCCATAAATCCTTCATAGAGAAACTACCTGATTTGCTACTGGTTGGCCTCTGGTTCTTTTAGTATCTCAGAGTTAGCAGGGAAGCACTTGGTCTATCTTTCATTCTCTCTCCATGACTCTCACCTTTCTATTTTCATCATTCATGTCTTCGATGTCTTTTTAGGCTTCTTAAGACATGTTCATCTTTTGAAAGTCAAACCATTCCAGAAAACTGTTGAAATCGTGTGTGTGTGTGTGTGTGTGTGTGTGTGTGTGTGTGTGTGTGCATGGGAGAGAGAGTCAATGGTCTAGCATAGCTCATTAGTGGCCCTGGGTAAGTGATCTTCTCTGAGGGAGGTTTGGGCTAGTTTTTCATCTGTTTTCCCTAGGAAATCTTCATTTATTTCTTTTTTCTCTCCTCCCTCTTTTTTGTGGTTCAGTTACCACTCTGATTTTTCTACAAATGAAAGATGCTGATAATAAATTCCACTATTATGGTGTTTCAGCAGCTCCAGGGGCTTTCCATTGTCTGTGGAAGATTTCCTGATGTGGAACTTAATTGACTGGATTTAGGGTTTTTTTGTTTGTATTTCAGCATCACTAGAACTGTTTGTACATTTTTCAAAAATGCTGTTTAGTCAGTAGACACAGAATAAGTTCGATTTTTCCCCATTTTTATAATTCAGGAATATGTTGATATGTCCATTTTGGTTATAGATGCTCTCCAGTGTTCTCCCATAACCAACATGGCTGTGAGCTTTGAAATCATCTTTGTTTTGGTTATTCTTATTCAATGGCATTTGACGCTTCAGGATCCTATTTGGGATTTTCTTGGCAAAGGCACATCTTTATATAGCCCATATGATTGCTGATTCTTTGCTTCACATGGCAGAAATAATCATGCTTCCATCATCCTGTGCTGCATAAATGAACCAAAAGATTATCTGTGATGTATTAGTATTTTCTATGACAGTTAAATACAATGACTTAAATAAGGGAGGATCTAACATCTCACTCAGATCCTTTGGATTCTTCCACTGCTTAAATGAAAAGAGACATCACTCATCTCCTTTGCTTATGTTCTGGGGCTGTGCCATTAAAAATTTGCATCAGAAATCCCACGGTCCCAACAAAGACATCTCAAGTGAGGAAGAACCTGAATAAAATTCAAGAAAACCACAAAATCAAAATTAAAAAGATGGCATAATTTAACAAAATAATAGTAATAGTTTATTTCCTCCTTTTCTTTTCAACGTCTTTCTTCATTCATGTAGTTTTGTTAATTTTATATAGCTTGATAATTATTTTGGGGGGCAAGGATTAGAGTTTGGACAGTGGAAGAAATTATGACATTTGATGCTCTATTTCTGTTTAACTTTTCATTGCCTCTTTCAGCAGTCCACATTCATAAAAACTTCGGCTTTGACACTACCAATTTGGATGTGTCTATAGCAGCTTTTTAAATATCCTCTAAAAATCCATGATAGCTGGCAGAAATTATTTGGCTTATATGGCTTTCATTTGTCTTGCTCTTATTTTCCTATACCCTGCTTTTTCTGCCTTGATCATCTTAATTTACCTTTACTGTCAATATTAAACCAAGAGAGCACAAGTATCTTCAGCAAATATCCCTAGAATTCTACAGAGCATGTTGTTTGTGAAGATCAACCAGAAAAGTAAACCAAAAGGAGAATCAGTCTAATTTCTTTCTCTAGAACATTCATTGTTGCATCTTCATTAGGTCTGTATGGCAAGTTTTCTTTTGAATCCACTCTGGTTTCTTTGGAAAGATGGGAATGATCTTGATTTTCAATTTATATCATAATTTGACTAAAGCTTAATTTCTGAACCAACATCTTGATAAGTGTAATTTAGGATGAGCAAGGATATGTAACTTCATTTTATAATTCTTTTGTGTACTTATAGAATATTGTATTCAGTTAGTTACTTGTGTTTTGTACCTTGTTCAGATACTGTAAGCTCCATGAGGATCGGGACCACATCTTGTCTCAACTTTGTGTTGTGTGTACAAGAAGTATTTAGTATATATTGAATAAATTAGCCCCCTCTTTAAGGGCCATTTTTGTAAGTATAGCATATCTTTGGAAGGAAATGTAGTCATTGTATAAATGCTTTTCTTATCTTTGGAAGGAAATGTAGTCATTGTATAAATGCTCATTTAACAAAAACACATAGGCACTAAGGTATAATATTTGATTATCTTTATGGAATTTATAATTTAGTAGGGTGATGTATACAACAAAAATGCATTAGTGACTTACAAAGCAAAGGGCTGCATGAAGTTCAAAGTGAGATTCTGCTATCAACAGAGAGGCAAAGGAAGGAATAAGATTTGAATTGGTTTTTCAAAGATGGATAAAAATTCAACAGGCAAAGAAGGAAAACATTGGAAGCCCAGGGAGCAATATGAACAAAACCACAAAGGTAAGAGAACCTATGAAATATTTGGCAGACAGAAAAAGTGTCCACTTTGACTGTAGAGAAGCATGAGTAGAGGTGGATAATTGGATATAGAGTTTGAAAGGCAGGGTGGAAGATTGTGGAGTATCTTAGAATGCCAGGCAAATGAGCTTGGATTTTCCTTGTGGGTACAATAGGGAGCCACTAAAGACTTTGGAGCAGAGAAGGTATGTAACCAGATATATTTGAGGGAAATTTTTCTCCTTTCACTGGCCTTTTTCAAGTCCTGTCATTTCTCTAGTGCATATGTTGATTTATTCACTTGACAAATATTTTATTAAGTGTGATATAAATAATGGATTAAAAATCCTTAAAAAAGGCTGCTGTGATAATACAATTAGGTGGCAATGAAAATATAAACTTAGGGCCAAGGAAGGGGCAGATGTTAGTTAGAGATGCTTAGAGACATTTAACTGACAGTATGAAAGAATAAGAATAGGAAGAGATAGATTAGAATATAAATGGTTTTATTGTTGGTAGTGGAATAGATTTGGCAGCAAAGAAAGATGGAGAAACAGTTTGGGGGAACAAGGGGTGCAAATAAACTAGCTTTTTGTACATATTGAAATTCAACTACTTGTGGGATAGCTAGAAAGCACAATGAACAGAGTGCTGGATCAGGTATCCAGAAGACTGAAGTTCAAATGTAGCCTCAGACAGCTACTGACTGTGTCTCTGGGTAGGTCACTTAATGTCTACCTGCCTCAGTTTACTCTACTGTAAAATGGGAATAATAATTTCTTCGCCTCCTAGGGTTTTTTAAGGATCAGATAAAATATTTGTCAAGTGATTAGCACAATTTTTGGCATATAGATGTTTATTAATACTTGTTTTCCTTCCCTCCCCCATGGAACATTCAGGTAAAAATGACCTATGGGTACCTAGAAATTTGAGTCCAGAGCTCAGAAGAGGTCAGGGCTAGAGATCTGGGAGTTAATCACATAAAGAGGGGAGTGAAGAAGATTGCTGAGAATATAATGAAGAAGAGAGGGAAACATCCATAACAAAAGGTCAGGAACTTGGAAAATATTATACCTTGGTCAGACCAACATGAATTGTTGGATTAAAATCTGAGCATCACGCTTTAGTGAGGACATTACCAATTAGAGCAGAAGTCTTAGCCTTTTTGTGTATTCTAGAAATCTAGTGAAACCTATGAAACCTTCCCCAGAATATGGTTTTTAAATATTTGAAAGAAATGCCAAATTTTAATTAGTGGTTAATGAAAATAAAGATGTAGATTTTTTCACTCATTCATATTCATAGATCTCACAAAATCTACTCCAGGTAAAGCATCCCTGGGCCAGAGGGTTCAAGGAAGGGTGACAAAAGTAAGGTCATTAAAATTAGTTTTAGAAAATGCATATCTTTAGGCTGGAGGAGAAAAGACATAGAGAAATGACAGCAATCTTGGTGCAAAAGGAAAGACTAGATTTAGAACTAGAGAATTTTTTAGTTCAAATACTGATAATTATACAGTAATCGAAATTATAAAAATAACTACATTTATATAGCCCTTCAAGGTTTTCAAAGTACCTTACAAATATTACTCATTTTATCCTCAAAGCAAAAATTGGGAGACAGGAATTATCACCTTCATTTTACAGTTGAAGAAACAGGCAGAGATCAAGTGACTTCCACACGTCTAGCCACATTTCTAGGAAGTGTCTGAAGCCAGATTTGAATTTGTCTTCCTGATTCTAGGTCTGCTGCTATCTCCACTATCTTACAGATGAAGGAATTGAACCCCAGAGAAATTCTTTGACTTTTTTAAGTGAAACTTTGAGAAGTGAGTTTTGTCTTTATGGAAGGAACAATTTCCCTAGCATTCTAAAAGTAATAGACTCTCTGAAAGAAATAATAGTCCCCCATCAATGGAGGACTTGAAAATTAGGGCACCTCCTGTAGGAGATGTATTGGAAGGGATTTTTTTTTCAGGCATGGTTTGGACTAGGGTAGTAACGAAGATCCCTTCTAGTGCTGAAATTCTGTGAAACTCAGATTTGCACAATTGCAAGATGGCAAGACAACCTGTTTATTAACAGATTTTTCTGCTTCCATCTGATTGCTATGGCATAATGTAGACATGACTGCAGGCTATAACATGGAGACACCCACTTATCACGTCATATATCATCTTCTCTTCATTTTGGAATGTTAAATTTGGGCCCAAGCCTGTAAGCAGGAAATAGCTATTAGTGAATTCATTAACTCTTGTCATGTTCATATGTCCTTTGTCAACTGTAATTGTTTATTTTTTGAAATAAGAACTTTTGACTTGTTACTGTAATTATTGCTTATTGGAAACAACATACTTTAATATCCTAAATGTCTGTGAATATATGATCCTGGTCCTCTGTTGAAATCCAACTATAACATTTTTATAAGATGACAATGAAGACAGGGGCATAGTCTATTTTAAGGTGTCATGGAAGGAACATATGGAGGTTGGAGCCATGGACTTTAATCATAGCTTTGCTATTCACTAACTTTATGACAAATAAATTCAATGAAATTTTATTGCATCTATTGTATGTAGAGTAACAGTCTCTAAGCCTTGTTTTACTTACATATAAAATTAAGGGTTTGAAATAGATGATCGCTTGCCACTTTTGCAATACTTTTGTTGGGGAAGTGTTGTAATTATACTTAACTCCAAGTTGGGAAACTCCAAGTGTATAAGCTCTCTCTACCAATGCAGAGTGGTAAGCCAATATAATTTTACCGCCCTAGCCATTTGCCTGAGACACTAAGAGGTTAAGTGAATAATCTGTGGCTTCATAAACAATCTGTATTTGAGGCAATACTTGAACCCAGTTCATATGGATTCTAAGGTTACATTTCTTCTTTGATTCTTTACAAATATTTGCTCTGCATATGATTATGACTGATTTATAGAACTAATTATGAATGTACTAGTAGTTATTCCTTGTTGACTACCATTATCCATGTAAATTCTTAGATATATAGTAAAAAATAAAATCATAGATTTAAAGCTGGAAAGAACCTTAGTTAAACCTTTTCATTTTATAGATGAAAAAACAGTTTTAGAGAGGTATGAAATTGACTTGGCCAAAATGACATAGAGGAGGGAGGGTTAAGTTGGATTCAAATCCACGTTCTCTGACTTCAAATACAGTAGTCTTTCTGTTGCACCACACTGCTTCCTCCTAAATTAATCTATAAAGATCTATTTCCTTGGTCATTTAGACTGTTTTTCAGGAATTAATTATTATGGAGAGGAAGGCAGTTAAAATTAGGCGGCCTTCATTGTTCTCACATATTTCCATTAACTCAAAAGGAAAGCAAACCAATACTAGACAGATGCAAAATGGTTCTGCTGGCACTTGTATACGTTGGACTGTTTGGGAATTCCAAAGCTCTGCATAGAAGGACTTTTGAAATCTATTATTATCAGCTCCAAAAGCTTTTATAATATATACTATTACATGCTACTGAAGTTAATGCACGAAAGACAATTTAAAAATTCAGACAGCATGTAGAGTGGATAGAGAACTAGTCTACAAGACAGAAAATATTGGGTTTAAGTATGACCCCCAGACAACTCTGTATGACTGTAATTTGTACAGCAGATGTGTTGGTAGAGGGAATTTGCTCATTTGGGAGTTCCTTATACTAATGAAACTATTCTTTGTCTTGACTTCAGAAAGGGAAGAGGCAAAGAAAATGTTGGCTTGAGAAGTAGAGAGAACCTACAGAATATAGAAAATAGAAGGGAACTTGAATCACCTAGCATAACACCCCTTCATTTTGCAGATTGAGGAATGGGAACCTCCTCTCCCACCCACCTCCGACCCCACTCCAGGGAATGACTCTCCTAAGCTCAATGCCAGAGGGGGGAACTTGATTCAAGTCTTGCTGGGTCTAAGTCTAGTCTTCTTTCCACTACACAGCATTTGAATGTATAACTGGAGTATATTCTTCTCCAATGGGTAAAGATGTTATCCATCCCTGCCAAGAAAAGCTTATATTTGAACAAAGAGAAATTGTACAGTGTTTAATACAAGGTGGAAGATTTTTATCATGGTATGGGAGTATGTGAAGCAAGTGTGTGTGGGGGTGTGTGTGTGTGCAGAAACCCCATTTGAGTTATTTTCTTTGCAGAATTTACTCTTACAGAAGTCAGTTCTCTTTAAATGCTGGCAGGTCTGTCATTACTCTGGGGTGACACCTTGTGATTCAGTGAAAGCATCTCTCCCAGAGACTTCTTTCATTTAGCATTTCTGTCATTATTCACTTTTACTTGCCTGGATTGCCCTGCAGAATGGTTTGAGGCAGAGTGACAAGTGCCTGTTTCTATAAAGTCTTTAAGAACCTGAGAAAATGTGAAACTCCTTGTTTCGTTTTAATACCAACATATTCATCACAGCACTTTGTAGTAGCAAAGTACCGGATGTCCATTGATTGGGGAGAAGCTGAACAAATTGTGGTATATGCATGTATTGGAACATTATTCTGCAATAAGAAATTAATAATGTGAGAAATTCAGAGGATGAAGGAAGACTTATATGAACTGAAGCAAAATGAAGAAAAGACCAGAAATTAGATTATGTGCTTCAACAAAGCTCAGTTACCTAGGATTGATGAAATACCCTTCCCTTGTCTCTGAAGTAGGTGGTAGACTATGGGAATCCGCTGCTCATGTTGATTAATGTACTTTTGTTTTTTGCTTAACTAGTGTACCTATTATATGGATAGAGCAATGGTTGACATTTAGTAACTGGACATGGGGTTTCAATGATGTAGAGAACTCTCCCTACCAAAACAGGTGGCGACTTCTCTATGATTTATGGTCTTAAAGAGTTAGGTGGAGCATGGAAGAGTTAATTGCTGTTGAATAGTTGCATTATTTGGGGCTTTGTTGGAACACATACTGGGAATGGTTTTCTATTCTGTTTTACAGCTCATTTTACAGATGAGGAAACTGAGCTTTGTCCAGGATCATACTGACATTGTTTGTCAGAAAGGATTTGAATTGGGGTTTTCTTGGCTTCAAGATCATGTCTTTATCAAATATTCCATACTTCTTTTCATAGTAAATGATAAGCACATAATAAATATTTCTTCATTGACTGATCCAGCTTCAGATTTGTCTTTTGACAATATGTATGCCACTATGGAAAATCACTTCTCTGTAATTTTCTATCAAGTAACTGAAGTTCCCTGTGACAAAATCATGAATCTTTTACATATTAGGTATTTGTAGAAGGAGGGTTCTATGGCAGAGAAGGAATCAATAGTGAACCACAAAAGAAATCATCAATAAAATGTTTTTTTTAATTTTAATTTTAATTTTATTTTTTTTTGTTTTTTTTTAAATAGAAACGTTCAAACCTTGATTTTACCTTTTACCTGCCTATTCACCTAGAGAAATAGATTGCAATATTATAATTTACCTTACAACTGAGATGGTTAGGGTGGGAGGGAGAGTTTTGTTTCCTCCTCCTCCCCAGCTTTTTGTAGAATGTGGATTTATTACATTTCTTTTCTGAAAGTTGTTCAAGGCAAGGAGAAATAGATTGGAGCCTCATTCTGGCACTATTCCTCATGTCATAGGGTTGACTTATGGTTGAAATAATCTTATGTGATTCTTATCAATCATCTCATAAAAAAAAAATAATAAGGCCTGGAAGGGCCCTTCTTAGAGATCACCTAGATAAATCCTTTCATTTTGTCTCCACTAATTAAACACCTTCATGTGAGATCCAAAATTCAGGGCTCTGTCAAGGGAATGCTCCCACACAACCAACTGTGATGTTAGTTTCTATATAAATTAAGGAATAGTTGAGAATTGCAAGATTTATATTGCTAGTGACCAAAATTGACTATTGTACTGTCCTCCATTATCTGCTATCATTGGTCTGTTTTGAAGCACACAGTTGAAAAAATCCTTGTTACAACCATCCCCAAGAAGTGTGTTTGTTAAGTGTTTGAGTTAATTGCACAACTCTTTCTTGACTTTATTTGGATTCTCCCTGGGTTAGGTTTTTATTGTAGTCACTAATAAACATCAAGGAGTTTCATGTACACTTTATGATTCTTACAACAGCTCTTTTAGGTAAATGTTACTAAACTCATTCTATAGACATGAAAATTAAGTTTTGAGAAAATTTAAGTTTTGAGGTTGAGTGATTTGCTTTGTGGTCACCAAGATCTGTGGCTGGACTTGAATTGTGTCTTCTAATTTCAAGTTTCAATGTGATATTTAATATCTCTGCTGTTGATTCACTGAATTTATTAACTTTGAAAAGGGGTGAAAAAATTCGTGAAGTAGAAAACAATGCCATGATTGACGCTGATAGGGATATGTTGGGAAATATTTAACAACTTACTCTAAAGGAAAAAAATATGAATAATACACTTTTAAGTTTTCTTGTTGTTGTTCATTTATTTTTCAGTCATGTCTGACTTTTCAGGATTTGGGATACTGCAGTGGTTTTCTATTTCCTCTGGCAGCTCATCTTATAGATAAGGAAACTGAGGCAAACAGGATTAAGTGACCCAATTACTTACCTAGGGTCATACAGCTAATGTCCAAGGCCAGAGCTGAACCCATGAATGTGAGTCTTCCTGATTTTTAGTCCAGTGCTCTATCCATTGTTTACTTAGCTGTCTTGTTTTAGTTTTATTCCTACATTATTTACATTTTCTCCATCACTGTTTCAGGCTTAGCAAATCAATAAAACAAGAAATCAAGCCTTTTCATAGCATTTGCCAATTTCCAAGGTATAAATACTCACACTGAAAATTTAATGACTGGCACTTGGGAACCAGTTAAAGTTGGCTCCAGCACACCCCTATGTACATATTAATAATGCATGTTCCATAGCACTTTAAGATTTGTTGCATGGTATTCCCACAATAGCCTTGTGAGGCAGACAGTGTGAGTAGTATTATCCCCATTTTACAGATAAGGAAACTGAGACAGGAAAAGCTTCAATGACTTGCCCCATAGTCAATATACCCTTTGAAAGGAGTTGAGCTTGTATTTAAACTTGGCTTTTGTGATTACAAATTGAATGTTCTTTTGGCTATACCATTGCCTCTTGTAATGATAGACTGAGTAGACTGAGCATGAAAGATTGAATAAAGGCAAAGGATTGAGTTAGTCTTTGTAATTATATTGTCAGAATAAACAGAGGGCTTTATTTACAAGAGTTTATTTTTTTATTAGCAGCAATTATTATTTTCAGTTAATTTTGGCAAGTGGTAATTGTTAATGTAAGTGGTATGTTTGAGTAAATAAAGAATTCATGCTTAATTTATTCCAATTTGAAGATGTCTTCTATGTTTTCTTTGTCCCTTGAAAGGGGGTAGCAGTAAAAATGACAGGTTGTTATGGAGACGGTATAAGAAAAGGTACTAGGCGAGAAGGCTTACCAGTTTTCGATTTTGAAAATATTTGTGATGTCAGTAATTACATATGTAATGCTATGCAGCAAAACCCCTGCTTTTGGCAAGGTGTGTCAGGAAATTTTGAGACAAAACAGTGTTTCATCATCCCATTAAGGAACGAAATGCTATTTCTGCATGAGGAAACAAATGTAATGAATGATACAGATTCAACAGATTTACCCCTTCTCTCTCTTTTATAAGATGCCCAAATATGAGTTGTTTCTAAAGGAAGTACTGTTATGCAACATAAAGCAATAGTATTTAGAAAGCAACTTGTGCATCAAGTGTCTAATTTTAGATAAATCTGGAGAGTTCTATTATCAGGTGTTAACTCCATAGTAGAAATCTAAATTCTGTGTTCATCTTCAGCAAAGTGTTAACAGTAGAATTGGGAGTGAGCTGGACTTAATCAGTTTGGATTGGACCAAGTCCAGTTTAATTAATAGTTTGTACGTAGTATGTTTAAGACATTCTTCTAGTTCTTGGGAATATAAAGGCATGGCAGAGGCTATGTTTTATTCAAAGATAAGATGTGTACAAATAACTGCAATAAAAAGGTGTTGTATGATAAGTGCCATTAGGAAGGCATTCAGAGGAATGAGAAATCACATCTGGTTGAAAGGATAAAACGTCTTGATGGTAGAGATGGCATCTTAGTAGGACCTTTAAGAGTTTACAGGCAGCCCTTTTTATAGTGGCAAGTAATGGAAACTGAATGGATGCCTATCACTTGGGGAATAATTGTGAATAAGTTATGGTATATGAATGCAATGGGGTATTATTGTTCTATAAGAAATGATCAGCAGGCTGATTTCGGAGGGGCCTGGAGATGCTAAGTGTAGGTGAGTAGAACCAAGAGAACATTGATCATCACATAATCTTCTTGTTGCTGTGTACAATTGTGATGGACTTGGCTCTTTTCAACAATGAGGTGATTCAGGCCAATTCCAATAGACTGTGATGGAGAGAGCCATCCACATCCAGAGAGAGAAATGTGGGGACTGAATATGGTTCACAAAATAATATTTTGACCCTTTTTGCTATTGCTATTGTTTGCTTGCTTGTTTTTTCTCATTTTCCCTCTTTTGATCAGATTTTTCTTGTGCAGCATGATAAATGTGAAAATATGTTTAACATATCAGATTGTTTGCTGTTTAGGGGAGGGGGAAAGTAGGGAGGGAGGAGAAAAATTTGGAACCCAAGGTCTTATAGGAGTGAATGTTGAAAATTATCTTTGCATATATTTTGAAAAATAAAAAGCTGTTATTGTTTAAAAAAAAAAAGGTTTACAGGCCTACCATAAGTGGACACATATCTGCTACTTTGTCTGTTTTCAGCTCTGTGGAGCAAGCAAAATGCTCCCTGGTCTCCGTGCCCTTTCCTACTTCCTTTTATGTGCTGTCTCTTCTATTAGTTTGAAACTTCTTGAGGGCCAGTACTTTGTTTTCATGTATTGTATTTCCAGTGTTTAGCATAGTGCCTAGCATATAGTAGGCACTTAATATTTACTGGATTGGATTGGAAAAGTGTAGGCAAGCATTGAGGGGCCCAATAGTGTTTGTTTATAGATTGGCATTTATTTTAACTATTAATTGGCATTCGTTTAACTATTTGTTTAAATAAAGGGAATATAAGAATGGTGCTGCTGGAGTCAGCACCTGTGTTCAAATCCTAAAAATCAAATTTTTCTTAATGCTGGTGAAATCTTGGGCAAGTCATTTAACCTCTCTGAGTGGCAGTTTACTCACCTGCAAAATAAAAAAAAAGATTAGACTAACTCAGGGCTTCTTAAACTTTTTCTACTTATGTCCTCTTTTCGCCAAGAAATTTTTACATGACTCTAGATATATAGGTATATAAAATATGTATGCAAATCAAAAATTTACTGGTAATAAATCATAATTTTACAACCCCACATTCGGTTATGAGACCTTATATGGGGTTATGAACCACAGTTTAAGAACCCGAGGACTAGATGACATTTATGATTCCTTTCAGCTATAAATCAATGATAATCTCATTTGTAGAAGGGGAATCATGAGAGAGGACAGAATGATAAGTTTGTGTCCATGTGGTTTAGTCAGTGGATAGACTTGTAAAGTTTTTGATGAGGAAAGTGATACCATTTTCTTTCCTTCCTTAAAAATAAGTGAATTAAAAAAAAAACTTCTAAAATTAATTGAATATTAGGTTACTAGAGTAGGTACTTTTTTTCCAGTGCAGTTTTCAGTCCTGCCATGCTCTGGTAAATGGTTTAGTGAATCGTGATGACCAAAAAAACTTCTTCAAAATATGACCTTGTGTCTTAACATAACTTAAATAGTTTTGGAATGATAACTCTTCCCCAGGATTTATATATTCTCAGTCTTTTCAGCTTGATTAGACCTGCTAGAGCTTATTGGTCTAGGCTTTGAGAACACGAAGTTACTTCCATGTCATGATGAGGCATTGGAGTTGGTCTTTAGTGAAGGATATAATTCAGTATTACTCATTTTTAGAATCTTTTAAAATAGATGCATACATGTTCTTCTTTTTCCTTCTCTTCTTGTTTTTCCTCTCTGAGGTTTTGCTATATGGTGGAATTTCTATTTATTTCCTGTAACCTTTTACTTTATAATACATCAAGGGGTTTGGGGGGGTAAATTTTTGGTTGGAAATGTGTGACTTAAAAGAAAAATAGATCAAATCTAATGCTTGTTTCAAATCCTTGTTTCCTATCATGCAAGTCTTTTATTGTTCATGGTTGACACAACCAAAGTTGAGGCTTTGTAGATTCTCAGTTTTTTTTTAAATGACTGCTAATAGAGCAAGTATGGCGATGAGCAAACTTAGAATGTCTTTGGCTCAATCTTTTATTAGTTTTGCAACTTAGAGAAGGAAGCACCTTCTCTTTGAGTCTCTATCCCAAATGGAAGATTCAAATGTGAAAAGAAGCTCAGAGGTTAAAACCCAGGAGAAAGGCATACATACTCTGAATAATTCTTGAGAGGTCTGGAGTTACCTCTCTTCTAAAGAGAGCTGTGTCTATTCTAACAAGCATGACTCTTGAAGATGATGTGTATTATAAAAGGAAGATATTTTGAAAGCACGGGAGTAGATTTTTATTATTTAAGTATCCATTGTCTGAGGCCCCACAGTTATCATACTGTGCTTTATTTTTGGGTCTGGAACTTTAATGGTTTAGGAAACTCTCAAGGAGCACATTTCTCCTTACCAGTGCAGAGGGAATCCTTCTGCAATTATTGAAAGTTGCCTCTGTCACTAAAGAGATTGTCAGGTTGCTAGGGTCACATCACCAGTATGTGTCAGATGTGGGACTTGAAGGCAAGTTTGCTCACTCTGATTCCCACTTACTGTATACCATCCTGATGCTTCCAAATGGAGAGATGCAAAAATGATTATAACATGAAAATATTTGCTCTAATGAACTATTTTTCTGATTTAAAACACAAACCACTATCTCTGCCCATCCTGTCAATATATCTTTGTTGGTCAGTATCTCCTCATTGGTGGTAGGTATTTCAAAGGAAAATGATCTGAATCTCAGAGTTTTAATAGAAACCTTTAAGAAAATAAATATAATATACAATATTTTGTAGCAAAAACCATCTTTATGATAGCAATGTGAAAGTCAAATCTGAAGTGAAACATGCCAATGAAGAATATTATATTATCACACAATTTTTGTGGGAAACTTCAAAGACACCTAACATTTGATTTGTTATTTTTTTCTAAGAATTAGTATACCACACTATAAGAATTATAACTTTAATTTTGTTAAGTGACCACTTATCCTTGACTAACAAAGGGCCTCGAAGTATGTCTGCTTTCTAGTGTCAAAACAGACTTCAAAATATTATTTAATATTTTAAGGAATTGCTTAATTATACCTAAGTGTCAACAATCTATTTTCTGTCATTTGTAAGGCTGGGGTGGGGATGAAATTCTTTTTTTATATGCATATTACTCCATATCAATTCTTATTCATTGCAAATATCAAAGTTTGCCTTTTAGATATCCAGTATATCATAAAGCGCCTTGTATGTAGGTACTTATTTAAATGTTTGTTAGATGGAAGCTTTTCTCTGCTTGTTCAAAAAAAATTGCTTCACTTGGAAGACTTTTCAGGCTTAACCAGAGTTCTCAAGATTTCAACAGACAAAGATGCCCTTCAGATTGGTTCTTAATGATCAGTTAGGATTGTTGCCTGTCCATTTTTTTTTTTTGCCTACATATAGCACACACCAACAGATTAAAAGGCCAGATCAAATTCCCTTCTTGCTTGCTACTGTAGAATTTATGTATAGTGGTTGTATAGCCACAGTCTGGAACTCAGGCTGCTAATAAATGGCACCATGTTATAGTGGTTAAAATGCTGACTTTAAGAGTTTTTTATGCCTGAGTTCGAATTCCACCTTTGGCAGTTACTAGCCGAATGACTCAACAGGAACCTCTCAAAATTTCAGTTTCCTTAGCTGAAAAATTAAGGCATTGATCTAGATGACCTTCTAGTTCTACAGCTTATGATCCTATAATCCCTCATCTGATGAGTGTAATGGATTTGGGTTAATGAGGGTATAATAGGATGATAGGAACTAAAAAATGACAGGTTGACACCTGAGGTTATGAGATTATAGAAGCTTGGGGAATTTATGGCTAGGCTTTCCATGACTCCTTCCACAGTGTGCAGAAGGAAGAGGTCTCAGTGGAGTCATGAGATCATTTGCAAATTCCCTGGCTCAGTGGTTCTGAAGACTCTTACAGAACAGTGCCTTAGAGAAAGGGTGTGGAGGGAGATTGGCCGGCTATACGGGTGTGATTTTTACAGTGTAGAAGTTTTGTTTTCCTAAAGCATGCCTTGGGTTTCTCTTGGTGTTTAGACAGGGAGAATTGCTGGGAGTGAATGAAATTGCTGTTCCTCTGGTAAAAAGTAGCCATTTTTAAAGCATGAACCACAACATATAAAAGGCTTTTTTTTAAGGCCCAAGACAGGGTACCATAAAAAAAAATCAAAGTTGAAGAATAAGCTACTGTTTCATTTTCCCCACAAAGATCCATTTTTGAAGGATGATTTTTTTTGGGGGGAAGCATAGATGAAATAGTATAAAGGATGTTAAAATAAGAAAAAATGTTATATGTGGTGTCTGATATTATAACTTTCATTGTTCTGATCCCTATGTAGAATATCTCATTTTCCTCTGATTAGCATAGCTAGACCATTCTATTTTGTGGGGTCTTAGGAGGAAATATTCTTTGAATGATTCTCAAATGGATGGGAAGGTGAGCCCCTGTCATGTGGATGGAAAACTGGCTGAAGAGCTTTAAGTGGTTATGATGAATATCATGGAGAGAGGAGGTGTTCAGCAGTTTGCTGTAGAGATAGTTTCCAAGCCTGGGTTTTGTTTAATATCTTTATTAATGATGCTATGAGACACATTAAACACTAATTTAATGAAATTCACAGATGATGCTAAATTGGGAGGTGTTATAAACACCAGTGAAGGCAGGAAAAACCCTGGAGAGGTTAGAAATATGGGCAGGAAATAGCATGAGATTCATCTAGGAAAAATGTGAAATGATTATGGCTAGAGTGGAAAGGAGGAACAGTCTAACACAATTATTTATTGTGAGGAAGGCTATTAGGAAAGAAACCATAGGGTAATCAGGGCTAATAAATGAGAGATGAGCTTGGAATAATACATGGCACAATGGAAAAAATGAAAGCAACTATGACAAAAACCATGGACCATTTCTCTTCTCTTTCCCACCCTGTCCCCACCCCTTTGCAGGAATGCTTCTCAAAGTGTCCCATCAGCCTCTGAAGTGCACAGATGCTGACAAATGAGAAAGAATTTTGGGGAAGGCAACCAGAATGACTCAGAGTTATGAAAAGCTGATTTATTCATGTCCTCCCACTCTGGCCCTCATTCAGCAAACAAAAATGTTGGCATAATTTGACTAGGTGACAATTCAGAATAATATGTATGCACTGAAGTTACTGGATTGGGTGATCTGTGAAATTTTGTAGGATTTCAATTTGCTTGCCACCATTGACTCTCTTCTGAAAATGAATGTCTAGCAGGAACAGGTTGAAGGAGTTGGTTATGGATAGACTGATAGATGGGGAGGTAGAGGGGGTTGGGGAGGACTCTCAATTAGAATCATCTGTAAATGCCCCAAAAAAAAAAAAAAAAACTTTGAATAAGCATTAGTGCCTTTGGGGATAGAAGATTTTTAAATCCTGGTTGGACAGTATTTCATTTTGAGCCTTGACAAGGAAAAACAAAACCTGAACAACCCCCAAGTGAATTCCTTAATAACCTGAGTATGAGCATCTTGGGGTTTAAACCATAATATTAAGGAGGGAATGGAACTGATTAGATTGGCCCAAGAAAAAGGGAAAAAAGGAAATAAAATTGGAGACATTAAAATATAGGAGAATAATTTAGAAAACTTTCCTAAGGAGATCTGTTAGTTGTTAAACCATCTCTCCAAAGAATTATGGGCCTCCCACCATTGCAGTCACCTGCAATGCACTATAATTAAGAATCAAGAATCCTGGGTTCTAGTGCCCTCACTATAACTTAGTTATTAGTTCCATAACCTTGAGTAATGCCAGCATCACCTGTCAAGTGGAAGTTAGGTGATTTTTTTTAACATCAGATGCAATTTTAGCTTGATGATCAGAATTATACAGGAAAAATCAATCACATCAGAAAGGACAGAAAATTCTCAATAATATCATTCTAAAAGGATAAAAAGAAACAATTTGAGTGAAGAGGAAAAAATAGGACATCTGTAGAGATTTATGTGGATGCACAGGGAACTCACTAGCTGACTTGGAATTTTTTTTTTTAATTTTTATTTTATTTGCATAACATATGTGTGGGTAATTCTTCAACAATAACCCTTACATAGCTTTCCGTTACAAATTTTTCCCCCCAACTCCCCACCCCTCCCCTAGATGGCAGGATATCCACTACATGTTAATTATGTTAAAATATTGGCAAATCGAATATATGTATACATATTTCCAAACTTATCATTGTTGTGCAAGAAAAATCTTATCTACACAAATGATATATCAGATAAAGGAAACACAATGTAAGCAAACATTAATCAAGGAGTATGAGAATGTTATGTTGTGGTCCACATTTCGCATCCCTCTCTCTGGGTGTATATGGCTTTCTTCAGTGAACAATTGGAGGTAGTTTGAAACATTTCATTGTTGAAGAGAGCCATGACCATCAGAATTGATCGTCATATAGTACTGTTGTTGCCGTGTATAATGATCTCCTGGTTCTGCTCGTTTCACTCAGCATCAGTTCATGTAAGTCTCTCCAGGCCTCTCTGAAATCATCTTGCTGGTCATTTCTTACAGAACAATAATATTCCATAACATTCATATACCATAATTTATTCAGCCATTCTCCAATTGAAGGGCATCTATTCAATTTCCAGTTTCTAGCCACTACAAAAAGGGCTGCCACAAACATTCTTGCACATGTGGGGCCTTTTCCTTCCTTTATGATTTCTTTGGGATATAAGCCCAATAGAAATGCTGCTGGGTCAAAGGGTATGCACAGTTTGATAACTTTTTGAGCATAGCTCCAAATTGTTCTCCAGAATGGCTGTATCCGTTCACAGCTCCACCAACAATGCATCAGTGTCCCAGCCCTCCCACAACCCCTCCAACATTCATCATTAACTTTTCCTGTCATTTTAGCCAATCTGACAGGTGTGAAGTGGTATCTCAGGGTTGTCTTGATTTGCATTTCTCTGATCAATAGTGATTTGGAGCACCTTTTCATATGACTATAAATAGTTTTAATTTCATCCTCTGAAAATTGTCTGTTCATATCCTTTGACCATTTATTGATTGGAGAATGGCTTGAATTTTTATAAATATGAGACAATTCTCTATATATTTTAGAGATGAGACCTTTATCAGAACCCTTAAATGTAAAGATGATTTCCCAATTTATTGCTTCCCTCCTAATCTTGTCTGCATTGATTTTGTTTGTACAAAAACTTTTTAACTTAATATAGTCAAAGTTATCTATCTAGTTTTCAATTAAAAGTTCCAGTTCTTCTTTGGACATAAATTTATTCCATCTCCACAGGTCTGAGAGGTAAACTATATTATGTTCCTCTAACTTGTTTACAAAATCACTCTTTATATCCAGATCATGAACCCATTTAGATCTTATCTTGGTATGTGGTGTTAGATGTGGGTCAAGCCCTAATTTCTTCCACACTAGTTTCCAGTTTTCCCAGCAGTTTTTGTCAAATAGTGAATACTTATCCCAAAAGCTGGGGTCTTTGGGTTTATCAAAAACCAAATTGCTATAGTTATTGCCTAGTTTGGCTGACTTGGAATTTTAAAAGATATATATATGCATATATATATAATAGAAAGGCAGATAACAAAGGATGAATATAAAAGCATAGAATAGGTGTCAGGAGTACTAAAGCTGAGGATGATCTGAGATTAACAAGGAAAACTGACAATAAAATGTTGTTTTATATTGAGGTTTTTTTTTTTAGCTATATTGGGGAAAACAAGGAGATCAGAAGAAGAATGGGATTTCTGCTGGAGATGGATGGGTGAATGTTACTGTCATAAGTGACAGCTGAAACGGCAAAGCTATTAAACATTGATTTTTCTTGTTTATTTTGCCAAGGAGAATGACTTTTTGGATTAGGAAGGCCAGAACAAAGATGGCTGATACGCAAAATAAGTGAAAAGATATTAAAAGAGCACCTATTGTCCCCTGATGAATTCAGATCACATCTCAGAAAGTTGTAATTGTTGAATCACTGTGAATGACATTAGAAAGATCAACAAGAATGATAGAGATGCTTCAGGACTGGAGAAGATAAATTGTCCTATCTTTAAAAAAAAAAAAAAAAGGGAAGAGAATGGACTTTGCAAACAATAGGCCAATCAGAGTGACTTCATTTCTGGACAAAATTCTTGAATGTGATTTTAAATATATGGTTAGACTGTATTTAAAAAAGGGAAGCAATGTGATCACAAAGAATCAGTGTGGCTTCATTAAGAAGAGTTCAAACTAGGTCAACCTTATTGCCTTTTCTTCTTCTTTTTTATCTTTTTTTTCCAACCAAAGTTATTAAGCTGATAGATCAGAGGAATACTGAAGTTATAGTTTGCTTAGATTTTTGGCAAAAATATTTAATGAAATATCTCATGCTTTTCTTGTGGAAAAGCTAGATAATTGCAGGCTAGATGATCACATAGAGAACTGAGGACTGGTTGTATAGTTAAATTCAGAGCAGCCATTTAAAATTCCTGGTCTGTGATGGGATAATCCAAGCACCTATGCATTACTTAATCATCTCTTATCATCATTCCCATTCACAGATTATCTGATCATCTGAGCACAGTTGTTCATCTCCCAATAGCTCCTCAAAGGTCCTTCATTTTGGCCAGAGACAATTGCTCTCCCTGCTTTCAGCTTTAACACAGTTACAAACAAGGAACCCTGATCTTGCTTTCTCCTTCATGCTATAATTTTTGAACATTTCTGGTCCTATGGAACCTTACCCATCAAACAGACATGCATAGTTTCCTCATCACAAAAAGATAATTACATCTAAAGCACATTGTATACTTTAAAGTGACATATAGATGAAGTAGTGGTGCTGGTGAGCATTTTCTAAGTAGCTCTCTGCTAATAACAGGTTGAATCAGGGTGCATGAAGCACAATAGTAGCAGTCTTAGCTAAATTTGGAGGAGTATTAAGCAGTTACTTTGAGTAACCAGCAGAATTTGAATCCTAAAACATCAAAAAAAATTAAAGCTAGAAAAGTCTCTAAAGAGGAAGAGAAGAGATCAGAAAAGCAAAATATTTTACTTAAGGTTATCCAAGTAATGAGTAGTAGAATCAAGATTAGTTCAGCCCACATTGAATGTAAAATCTTTACTGATATTTCTCTGTTCTGATTTTAGTAGGCACCCCTCCCCAACTCAATAAAAAAAATCCCAAGAAAATTCTAGCACTATTAAATTTCAGATAGTACTATTAAATGTCTTGTGCCATTAAAGATAAAAATTTGCTGGATATTTAGGAATTATTTCCTGTTTTGCATCTTTCAAATTAGGTCATTATTTTCTTTTCACACTTTCCTTTTCCACTTTACACCTAACCCATTATTTCTTAAGTGTTTTTAGAATTTGGAGCATAACGATGCTAAGAGAATGCATTGGATTTTGGCAACAGGGAAAACCATCAAGTGAATCCTTCTCTGAAGGAAACAGAAATGATAAAAATCAGGAGAGGCAATTTAATCTAAGAGAAAGGGATGTTGCTATATCAAGCAAGAATGTTCTGACAAAGATCAATGAAACTAGATGATCTATAAAATATGCAACTTAGCAAAGGAGCACTCAAATTGTAAACCTTCAGAACAACAACAAATGAGAAGGGAATCTTGTGATTTAAATATTCTATTTACTTGAATTGCACTAATGGGTTCTATGTACAATACTCCCTTACAGAGACCACCTGTTTTTAGGTTGGTAATGAAATACTAACCTTGGTAAATACCTTGTTAAATTAAATTCTTCATCATCAGTCCCTTGGTTCCAGCAAAGAAGTTTGTACTTATAATGTGAAGCAGTTCATTTGGCTGATCTTGGAGGATCCTGTTTTATCCCACATGCTGCTTTAGGCTAACTACCATCCATTTCAGGTTCCTTCCAAGAGCAAACAGCATATGCAATTTCCAAGAATTCCATTCTGTACCAACTGTGCTTGCAAACCTTCTGTTTTCCTCCTTCAACTGACTAGTCACCTGGTGAAAATTCTAGGAAAATGTGCCTGGGAAGCTCTATCAGATTCTTACCTGCAGGGTTCATAATAGATCAACTATCAAGTGTCTGAATCAGTGACCAAACATCTCAATTGGAGGACAGACTTGGATTTTCTTTCATTTATTACATCTTTTAGAACCAGCTTGCACTTTACAAATAAAGCCCTATCCTACTGAAGATTGTAACAGGCAACTACACAAATCAGGCCCTCAAAAATAAACAGTATTGTTTCTTTTTAACAGGGTATAAGAGGGTAGCTAGGTGATACAGTGGCTTGAAATCAGGAAGATTTATCTTCATGAACAATAAACAACATTGGGGTTGAGAGCAGCCTCTCTTTTTACTAAGATTACCTTTCAAAGCAGAGTTTAGGATAAATCTTTAGTATGCAAACTTGCATTCATAAATATTTGGAAATAAACTCTAGGATTAGCTCTAGGATTAATGACTTCAGTGGAGTGATGACTAATTAGTTGTTCCACAAAACTCTTACATTAATAGTTCCTATGTTTGATTCAACAGCAAACCTTTATTACCTTTAGAGTTTAGTTCTAATCGCTGGGAAGATTCAAAGATTAAATGAAACATGGTTCCTGCCTATATGGATCCCATTTTCTAGTAGCTCTCTCACTTCTTTGTTGGTCTTACCTAATTTGCCCAATTCATTTATATAATTTATTCATTTATTCAATTTACTCTCATTTTTCAATCAAGCCTGGGGTTGCTCTAGGGCCCACATACCATCCTCTTATTTCTCTGAGAGCTGTTAGTGAGAAGCAATGGACAGGCACCCCTAGGATCACAAAAGCTGCTAAAATTTAGATATTAAAACAGCTTTCTTTGATTCTTTCTCCCTGGACACTTTGATTCTGCAACCCCTCACTGCACGAGGAAAATAGGTGTGGTGATGGATAGTTAATGTGTATAAGACTTGTCTGTGCTGGGCCAATAGTTGCCAATCTCACCAGCTCCATGAAAGTAAAATATTTTGATGGTTACAGCAGGGCTACAGATAATAATAATGGGGGATCTCCTTTAAGGGGTTCAGTTTTCATAGAAATCATAAAAGAAATATCTTTTACTCCTAATAGACCTTAATAAAAATGAGACAGAAAATGAAGGAGGGAAATGCCCTTATCACTCCTGATGTTGGGGTCTCTGTTAAGGCCAATAGCTAATGGTACCAACTTTGTAAAGGTAAGACACTGGATGACAGTTACATTTTGACCAACAAGTTAAAGGCAGTATCTGGGGAGATGCCTCCCTTAGATATAACCTTCTTTCAGTTTGAAAGCCTATGAGTCTTCCCTGGGCCATAGATGCAAATGCACACTCACTAGATCCTTGGTGGTAAGTTTTGACCAGGGCCTTCAGTTCCCTCTTTTTTTTGTGGGGGGATGGTAAATATTGGACAGAATCATCTAAGTGTTCTGTTAAGTCTGGATGGTCCTAATGGGATTAACTCAAATGAGGGCAAAGATCAAAAGGATTGGGGCTAAATGGAGTATCTGATAGAAGAGAGAGAGAAGGCGCTTCTACCACTGAAGCTTGTCATATAATGGAAACACTGTGCTCTCCCCAGACAAGCAAGGCAAGCACTTAGTGCCTTTGGTTTCATTTTTGTTTATCTATATAATAAGTACACATTCCCATAGCTGGTCTCATCTAGGATGTCTTCTTCCCAGCCATTCATGCTTATCTAGTTCTCCCCAGTGGGTGTGCTTTCCAAGCCTATGCTGCCCAGCACTAATTAAAAGCATGGAGTAGCCATGTACCCATGTCTAGACCTGCAACATGTCTCTGTGGTGTCATATTTGAGGAGCCTTATTTCCAGGGTATTCTTTATCCTTCCCTCTCCTCTCTGCTTCTCCCTCCCCTCTCTGTCTCTCCCTCCCTCCCTTCTCTGTCTCTCCCTCCCTCCTCTTTCTGTCTCTCCCTCCCTCCCCTCTCTGCTTCTCCCTCCCCTTTCTGTCTCTCCCTCCCTGCCCTCTCTATCTCTCTCTCCCTCCCTCCCTTCTCTGTCTCTCCCTCCCTCCCTTCTTTGTCACTCCCTCCTTCCCCTCTCTGTCTCTCCCTCCCTGCCTCCCCTCTCTGCTTCTCCCTCCCCTCTTTGTCTCTGTCTGTCTGTCTCTGTTTCTCTCTGTCTCTCTTTTTCTCTTTCATAGGGAAGAAGAATCTGAGGGAGAACAGTGGTGAATGCCCTTGGTCACACCCTCAGTGGACACCCACACTGGGGAGTGAGAAGATGGTATGATGTCAGCAAATGAAAGACTGGGAGGGATGGAAGATTGTGATGAAAATGAAAGAAGACTTGAGGCGGCATTGAAAAGATGTGCATAAATCGCAATATGAGCAGAGCTTTAACTAGGAATATTTCGATATGGGGCAGGTGGTAAAATACTTTCCATTGAGTAGGAAGAGGTTGGGCACAGTATCAGCTTATAATGACACTGATACAAAGCCTTTTCTTAGGAGGCTCCTTGTCAAGGAGGTCAAAGATCTTGCATATGTTGGGTTTGGGGAATTTGCCATCCAGTAGTTTCCTATTTTTTTTACTCACACTTTAGCAAAATTATGAGTTAGCTCATACTAAGTGCTAAGCGCTGTTGTTCCTACATGTATGAAGCACTGTGAGTCCTGTCAGCGTGCTTGACATCTCTGGTACTCTGGAGCAAAGCTCTGGGGACTGCACCGTAGTTATAGCTATTATACTAATAAGGAAAAAACAATTTTTCTTTAATTTTTCATGTTTTGAATGCTTAGCATATTAATTTTGAGTCAGAGACCCCTGTCTTCCTATTCTCTATTACCTATATAATTTTATAGGTGTTCAATAAATAAAATGAATCTATCAGAAAGGAGAAGGGGGAAAAACCCATGGGTGCCTGAGGGTAGAATGAAATGATTATAGAAGTTCTGTAAGGTGATAACTCACTGAGGAGTCAGCTGGATGTTCCTAAGGCGTTTTTTATAACTTTCACTGAAAAACTATGGCACAGCAGTGAATATGAATTTCCCCCCAGGCTGTGAAGGCTGTGCTGATTTTGTACTGATCATGGTGGTGTAGAAAGTTATTTGTTTAAATCAGTGAGGGCCTGATTCCTGTTGACTCTTAAATTTCTTAAAGTTTCTTAAAATGTTTGGCCTTCTGAGCCTGGAGACTTGGCACCCCAGAAAGGGCACTTTATTTGATCCAGAGGGCCTGAGCTCAAATTGTCCCCACTGATACTAATGTGACCACAGACAGGTCCCTTAACCTTTCAGGGCCTCATTATTCTTCTGTAGAATTGGGGGAAGGGTAGAAACAGAGGAACTTTGGGCTTCCCTTCCAGCTCTGTCTGATTCGATGTCCAAAAGCGGCTTTTTCTTGCTTTGGTGCAGCCTCAGTATTTCTGAGGGATGGAGAGATTTGCCTTTCTGGAGGAAAATGCAAGTTCAGTCAGACCATTGGAATCTCACAGACCAGGAAGCAGTCTGCATGCACAGTAACTAAGATAAGGCACTTCTCCCCATCCCATCCTCCTCCCACCCCCAGGTTTCCAGTGGTTCCGAGGAGGACAAGTTCCTCCGCCCTCAGCCTGCACACTCCCACTCCCTTTGTGAGGATCCCCTACTAGTCCCCACAGAGGAGCCCCTGTCTGGTGAGTAATTCTGGCATAAGACAAATAATCTCCCTGACATTTGGAGCAGGAGCTCCAACAGGTGCACATTTCTGTAGCTGCTTAAGAATGCTCCTCACATCCATGTTTTGTGTTTCTCCTGGCTTTTAGAGAAGACAGGGGTTCCTCCTGAGCCATTCCCCACGTCCTTCGTGGACTTTGATGGCTGCCATTACTTTGATGGATTCCACGGTTTCTTACTGGGACAGAGTACTTTGAAACAAAACAATAACAACAAAACCCACCCTGCCATTGGAGAGCCCAAGGTCTTTTGGTAGAGCTTAGAAACAACTGGCTGAGCCACCAAGAGCATGCTTTTTTTTTTTTCCATCATTCGACTGCTTGGACGGTTGAAAAATTGGCTTCTGGGTGTTTCCTGCATCCCTCCCCCGTGTTCCCTCTCCCCCCATACTCTTCTCTTTCCTTCCCATCCCCCAGGCCTTCCCCGGACGAAAGAGAGATGTTGGCTTTCTCCTTCTCCGCACTTGTTTTCGTTTCCATTGCCTCGGCCTCTTGTTTTGTCCACGGGCCAAGTCTGTGTGGTTCTTGGCAAGCAGCTTCTTGCTTCATTCCTATTGAGCCTTTATCACCCTGTCTGAGCTTGGGCTCTACATGACACAGATGAGTGAAATTCTCTAAATCGGGGGCTGCCCCAGCCTTGCCTGCTATGCAAATGATTAATGGGAAGAGCTGGTGGAGAATCTGGGGATGGGGATGGGGGCTGCTGGGGAAGGGGAGGGAAAAGGCACAGAGCGGGACGGGGGGGGGGGGGGGGGGGG